>CAUYSK010000628.1:0-16529 GCA_963575035.1 Avahi laniger | reverse complement strand
CTAAAAATATACAGAAAAAATTAGCCAGGCATGGTGGCACATGCCTGTAGTCCCAGCTACTCGGGAGGCTGAGGCAGGAGGATCGCTTGAGCCCAGGAGTTTTAGGTTGCTGTGAGCTAGGCTGACGCCATGGCACTCTAGCCTGGGCAACACAGTGAGACTCTGTCTCAAAAAAAAAAAAAAAAGTAATTGGAGTTGTGGAGATGGATGGCAGTGATGGTCGCACAACAATGGAAGGTTCTAAATGCCACTGAATTGTACACTTAAAAAGTGGTTAAGAGGGTACATTTTATGTTACGTAGACTTTACCACAATAAAAAATAGGAACTGGTTCTGTTTTTAACTTCAGGAGGTGGAGACAGCAGACATTGGAGCAATATGCCAACTTCAGGCCAGTAATATTTAGAGAATCCTTCCATTCTATTGGTTACTTCAGACTAAAACCATACATTGGCATAGAATTGCTTTATAGTTTGCAAAGCACTTTTATACACCCTCTCTTATTCAACCCTCTCTGTCTGTACAAGTAGGTTTATCACCATATTACAAATGAGAATTGTTGCAGTTATCTTTGCTCCATCATAAATGGCTCCAAGACCTATAGTGGCTTAAGAACATTCATTAATCTTGCTCCCCAATCTGCAAATGTGCATAGGGCTTGGCAAGGATGGCCATCTCTGCACCATTTAGCACTATTCTGGGTGGCTCAGTGAGGACTGGAAGATCCACTTCCAAGAATGGTCCCTCCCGTGGCTGGCAAGTTGGCACTGGCTGTCAGTAGGAGCTCAGTCAGGACCAGCTAAGAGTCTCAGGCCTCCTCCACATGGGCCCTGCACATGGATGCCTGGGCCTCCTGCAGAAGCCTAGTGGCTAGCTTTCAAAAGTGGGTGTTCTGAAAGAGCGGGAGTGGAAGCTCCCAGTCTCTTAGGGCCTGGGTCCGGAAGCTGTCACATCATCATTTACGCTATGTGCTGGTGGTTTCCACAGTCACAGAGCTACCAATCTTCAAGGAAAGGAGACACAGACCCAGTCTCTCCAAGGCAAGAATATCAACCAATCTGTGTCCCTCTTTAATCTGCCACAAGGATGTCTAGGCCTACACTGGGCTGGCCACAGTTACTCAGTTGGGAAGTGAGACTTGGCCCTGGGTTTTCTCCATGAAACTATTCTGGATAGGTATGGCTGTTACTGCACCAAAGTTCGTCTAAGGCACTTGAAATTGTGTCCTTCCTATGAAGGTCATTGGCAGCCATGCATAAACCACTTTTGGCTTTTTAAGTTAGAATACAAGAATGAGTTCTTAAGAGTAATTTTTTTTTTTGAGACAAAGTCTGTCACTCTGGGTAGAGAGTGCAGTGGCATCATCGCAGCTCACTGCAATCTCAACCTCAAACTCCTGGACTCATGTGATTCTTCTGCCTCAGCCTCTCAAGTAGCTGGGACTACAGGTACGAGCCATCACTTCTGGCTAATTTTTTCTATTTTTGGTAGTAACAGAGTCTCGAACTCCTGAGCTCAAGCTAGGATTACAGGTATGAGCCACCACACCTGACCAAGAGTAATTTTTTGTATTATAAAATGCTTTGAAACACATCCACTCCAGCTCTGAGATCCAGGTATGTACATGAAATCCTTAATTTAGTTTCTGCCAAGAATTTAAACACTAACTTCTGTAATATTTGTCACCACCAAAATGCATATAAATGCAGTATAATGTGCCCTAAATCTAAGCAGTTTAATATCATTAATGTCATGTTTATCGGATTATCTCAAGTAGGAAGTGACTTCATTTGATATTGCCTAAAAATCTTAAAAGATTAGAAATGTTCTATTACAGTTAAGATGTGTTTTTATGGTATGAAGCTTCGACTTTAAGGTGAAGCTCTTGTAGGCAAAATAACAATTTTGCTTTGAAGATCTTTACCTGGCAGCCAAATTTGCTGGGAAGAAACTATCTCAAGTGGGAGATACTGGCCTAAGAGTGCTTCATGTTGACAAATGAGGTTGTTAAGCCATGGAGACCTGGGAAAGCATCCTTTACAATGGAGAGGCCTCCTGGTCACAACCTTAACCCAATGATCAAATTCCACACCCACATCACTAACGGTGTAACAACCCACAATTGAAACCTCCCAGCATGATGCAGTAGGAAGTACACAGTACCACCTGTAAAATATTCTTGTCAAAAATAACTTGGCAATAAAGCCTTAAGAAAGCCTAATAAAGCCTTAAGATCTAACTTTCCAAAAGCTTTTCTCAACTGGAGTTCCTCAACTGAATCATAAATCCAAAGAAAATGAGTTGGGTGGTGATTTACTCAATTCTCCAAAGAATGGAACATAACCAGTGGCATTCTAGATGCCTGGGATAGAAGCTAATTTGTGACATAAAATGGGTGCCTTAGACAGTTACCCCTCAATTCTCTCCTGGATCCCCAATCATGAAGGGCCAGGTTCAGTGGGACAAATCCAGAATGTGACACATTCCACAGAACAACTCATCTAGTTTCTCCAAAAATAAAATGTCATGGAAAAAAAAGTGGTAATTGTGAATTAAAAGAGACTAAAGACTTCCCTCACAATAGATGATGTTTTTTTGCCTCCTTTTGACCTTGAACGACAAGAATTTATATAGTATGTAATCTCTTGTATCGAGCTTATTTCATTCAACATAATGTCTGAGATTCATCCATGTTATTGCATGATTCAGAATCTCTTTACTTTTTATTGCTGTGTAGTATTCCTCTGCAAAAATATGCCATAATTTATTTATTATTTTGTTGTCGATGGTTGTTTGTGACATTCCCAATTTGGAGACATTATGAATGAAGCTACTGTAAGCATCCTTGCACAGGTCTTTTGGTAGCATATGCATCTCGTGGGTATATACTGAGACGAAGAATTGCTGGATCATGGAGTCAGTATATGTTGAAGTTTATTAGACATGGCCAATTGTGCTGAGTGGTTGAATCAATTTACACTTTCAGCCAAAGCATCCCAGGGTTCCAGTTGTTTCACATCCTCACCCCTTCTGGGGGATGGGGAGGAGGCCCTACTGACAGGGGAAGGGCTTGGGGAAATCTTCTGGACAATGAAAATATTCTTGATTTCGATCTGGTTGGTGATCACAGAGGGGTATTCTTATATAAAAATTCATCAGGTTATCCATTTGAGGTTGTACACTTTGTATGCAGACTCTGCCTCAATGGGAGAAGAGTGAGCAAGTAGCTAAAAAGACAGCAACCAAATGCAATGAGTGAAATGTGATTGGCTCCTGGTTCAGAATGAGAGTCAATTATAAAAGTTCAGAATCAGTTGGAGATGTTTTAATATGGTCTGGATATTAGCTGTTACAGGGAATTCATCTTAATTTTCTCAGGTATAACTTGTATTGCAGTTAGGTGGGAGAACAGAGAATGTCCTTCTTATGAAACACGTGCCAGGCTATTTTAGTTAGGGGTGAAGCTGTCAGTAACATACTTTCAAATTGTTCAGCAAATATGTGTGTGTGTGTGTGTGTGTGTGTGTGTAACATAAAAAAATGTTAACCATTGTTGAATCTAGGTGGCAGATATAAAGGTGTTTGTTATATTATTTTTTCAACTTTTCTGAATATTTAAAAATTTTCATAACAAAACAAAATGTGTTTGGCGGAAGATATGGAGATCTGAAGTGACCAGCATAAAATGACAGAGTAACTAAGGAGGAGACCCTAAAACAGAATCTGGGAACCCTGACCCCTGGCTCCCTGTGCCACCCCATCCGTTGTTGCTTCCTGGTGTTAAAAACTGAGTGTCTTCTCTGCAGTGCTACTCTTTAAAATAATCAAATGAGAAAAAAAAGAGACTGTTAAATTTGAATATGCTCTTTAAAATTAATTTCCTTCTGCAAAGTACTCCCAATAGTCTAACTGGGCCTCACAAAGAAACCCCCAGATTTCTCTTATAAATAAATTGAATTTGCATCCTGCCTGAAAATTCACACGTCCCTCTGCAAATCAAATCTCCCCTTCTCCCCCCTCTCTTCTCTCTCTCTCTCCTGTTACACGGCTGCTTTCAGAATCTCTTCGCAATCATTTGACCCATGTCCATATTCCCTTTTTCTAATGCAAAAGCTAAATTGAAAGCTAAGTGGCCCTGGCAGCCCACAAAGCCCCGTGATTTCTGCCCCAGGCGGGAGGGGGACCCCGCGAAATGCAGCGCTGCTGTTTGAGGTTCCCGGGCCCAGCTGCCGCGCTCAGCGGAGCTTCTCAGGTGGCTGGGCTGCTTTGAAGGTTTACTTTCAATTAAAAACAAATAAGAAAGAAGCCAAATCAGCAGCTGTCAGGGATGCAGGGAAGATTTATTCTGGGTGGCCAAAGGGGAGCGTGGCCAGCAGTAAAGGCCTGAAAGTAGGCAGGAAGGAAATTCAAACTGGAGAGAAATTCCTCCTGGCAAGGTCAGCTAGCGCCGGCTGGTCCTTCTGGGCAAGGCGGCCCCATTCCTGCTGCTGGGCTCGCTCAGAAGGGAACCACAGGGGGTGGCTCGCACACACGTGGAGGGTGGGTTTGGGGAGGACATCTCCCAGGGAAAACAACCGGCTAGGGCCTTGAAAGCACAGCTTATTAATCAGATGAAACCAGGCCTGAGGGATCAAAACATGACTGATTTTCAAATTGCTTCCTGATTCAAAAGCTGGTGTTGTCCATCACAAAGTGCGATGAGGGGTGAAGAGGCCGGGTCCCTCGGCCCTTCCGCATGCCTCTCGCTTCCACCGAAGTCGGCCCGCGTGCAGAAGCCGCGCAGACGTGCGGAGCCGAGCAGGAGTCCGGGGCTGGGGCTTTAGCACCTTTCATTTCCTGTCTCAGTTCTCATACAGCTTTAAACGTTTGCCATGCTAGTGGGAAAGCTAATGTGCGCTATTCAGAAGGAATGAGCCAAGCTCCCTCTTAACCCTGATCCATGCCCGAGTAACTTCTAGAAGTAAACAGTTAAGCTGCAGGCATAGGTTTGAAAAAATTCCCCTGGCCCCTCTCCCCGTGTTCACACCCCTTCTCCTTCCCACCCCATCCGGGATGCAAGTGGAATATAGAAGCTGGAGTGGGTTTTCCTCCAGAGGTGGTGACCATCCACACCACACCTGCTCCCGTTGCACCATGAGTAACAAGCGTCACCGCCAAAGCTGCTGGTTACCCCAGCAGATGTGGCCCAAATAGCTCAGACCTCATTAGCCTGTGTCTACTTTTTTTAAAAAATATATATATACACACACACAAAGAGAGAGATCTAATTTTTAAAAAGCAAACAAAATTACCATAGATTAAGCCCATATTTGCCTGATTTCCAGATATTGGCCTTCTTGTATCTGTCCTGTCATTTCTTTTCTTTTCTTTTTTCTTTTTTTTTTTTTTTTTTTTGAGACAGGGTATCACTAAGATGCCAGGCTATAGTGCAGTGGCGTCAGCCAAGCTCACAGCAACCTCAAACTCCTGGGCTCTAGCAATCCTCCTGCCTCAGCCTCCCAGGTGGCTGGGACTACAGGCAAGCACCATCACACTACCTAAGTTTTCTATTTTTTGTAGAGATGGGGTCTCGCTAAGTTTCCCAGGCTGGTCTTAAACTTCTGGCCTCAAGCAATCCTCCCACCTCAGCCTCCCAAAATGGCCTCTCAAAGTGCCGGGATTACAGGCGTGAGCAACCACGCCCGGCCTGTCCTGTCATTTCCGACAGTTCCCAAAGAGAGGCCCTTGCTCAAGCCCACAGACTAGTCTGTCTTCAGTAGTCAGCCCGAAGTGACCGCCCTCGTTTAAGTCTTGACTCCAGCTCTCCCTTGTCCTTGTCCACCACGTGAGCCTCCTGGGTGGGGAAGCCCAGCACTGTTGTGCCCACCTGGAGAATCCCGTGGCCATAGGGGACTCCAGATGACATACCCATGGGAGCGTAACATACCAACCAGAAAGTCAAAACAATGTTGGGTTCCTTGCAGAACCAAAGAGAACGACTTCTTCTTTGGTTCTGTCATACTGTGACATCTGGTCACCAAGGAGGCAGCTCCATTATGCCAAGAAAATCACAAAGTCTCTTTTGAAATGTTTTATCAACTTCTGGGGTCACCCATTGCCTGAAAGGGAGTCCTTATGTAAAATAATTCCGTAGCTTCTGGTCTTCAGTCCTCTGTCCAGAAGAGCTCAAATATAAACCAGGAAGATAAATATAGATTGTCCACTGCTTTCTTTTTCTTCCTCTTTCTTCCCAGCTTTTGTCCCCATATTTCTTCCAAGATTTTCTTCCCCAAAATAAATTTCCTTCTCCTTCCCAAGTTGCAGAACAAAATCTCTTAAGTTCTTAATAAATGCAGATATTTATCAAACAGATATTGATAGAGATGGAATGAAGATACTGTCTGTATTAACAGCATCTGGGGGCCAGGAGTGGTGGCTCATGCCTATAATCCCAGCACTCAAGGAGGCCAAGACGGGAGGATCACTTGAGTTCAGGAGTTCGAGACCAGCCTCAGCAAGACCAAGACCCCATCTCTACTAAAAATAGAAAGAAATTAGCCCCAGGCAACTAAAGTAGAAAAAAAAAATTAGCCAGGCATGGTGGCACATGCCTGTAGTCCCAGGTACTGAGGAGGCTGAGGCGAGAGGATCACTTGAGCCCAGGAGTTTGAGATTGAAGTGAGCTGTGATCACGCCACTGGCCTCCAGTCTAGGCAATAGAGCAAGACCCTGTTTGCAAAAAAAAAAATAAACACAACTTCCAACACTTAGTTTAAAAAAAACAGCTGACATTTTGAGAAATAGGTATATTTTGTGAATCACAAACAATGCCTAAATTATGAAATAGATTTGGCCCTGAAAAATTGGCTATGGAGCAATTTTCACCAAAGTGTACACTATTTCCCCATTAGCATCCACTATAATATCAAAGACATAATCTCATAAAAGTAAAAAGTTCAGGAGTGAGAAATGCCCCAGTGTAAATGATATGGAGAATTTGGGGTAAGATAAAGATTTTGTGGGGAAGGGGTGCCAAATTTCTTGATTTGAAGGAATGGTACAAATGAAAGAGCTTAAGTAGATGTTTGGGACGACTTATTAGAAAAGGTTAAAGATCACCCCAATATGCATGTGCTGCCTTGGTGACCAGGGAAATCGCCCCGCGGCTAAAGATAAAGATTTAAAATGTGACTAGACTCAGGGAATATTCTACAATATGAAATTTATGAATTTGAATTGAATATGAATTTGCAGTTTATACCCTTGTCATGTAATTACAAAAGAAGCGCCACCGCCAACTAGAACTGAGCTGCAATACCAAATTCAGCCAGTAGATGGTTCATGAAGATATTCTATTTGAAGTTAGAAGTATTATAAGTTTATTGAATACTTTGGAATACAGTTTTTACAATAAGAAGCAGACAGATACGTTGATAGAATCACTAGGAAATGTGGACGTAAGAGTAGGTATAAGAGAAATGTCAATAAAAGAATGGTTTAGGAAAGTAGGGCGTAGGTTTGTGTAGGTAAGGTAAGAAGAGAATTACTCTTTTTCAGTGAATTTTTGGGAAAAAAATATTTTTTTAAAGGCTTTGGAGGTCCTGGAATGTAGCGATTTTTTGAAAGCCAGTAACTTGTAAAATTGTTACAAAGGAAAGATTAGCGAATGACACTAATGAAATACCAGCAAAAAAACTTATATCTTACCTTACAGTCTCAGGGGATTTTAAGGGGTTCCTTAAGAAGAGATTCCTCATTCTGGAATGTGTGTGTGCACATGTGTGTTGAGCGGGGCGAGGGCATTCGGTGCTGGGGGTGTGTGTACTGGGGCATGTGTGTGGTGACGGACGTGCGTGGCGTGTGGACATGCGGGGTGGGTGGAGGTGGGGGGGGAGGTGGATGTGTGTGTGGAGTTGGTGTGGCCACGTGGGGATGGTGGGCGTGTGTCGATGCAGGGGTAGGGGTGGAGGAGGAGGGGATGTCGGCGGTAGGGGTGAGTGGTGCATGCGTGTGGTGGAGTGTGCGGGTGTGCACACACATGCCCTTGTGTGAGCACCTTGGGGCAGCCCTACCTTCTGGCAGGGAAAAAGGAGAAGTCATTGTTTTGGCTTTTTTGGAGAGTTTGTGTAGCCTTAACTGATTTTCTGAGTTTAATTCAATATAAAATATTGAGAAGTGAAGGGGCCGTTCTCAGATTTCTTTACATTGTAACACAAAACAATCTTACCCATTTATTTATTTAGAGGCTGCTGAAACAGAGCTAAAAAGGAGAAAAACTATGGGGAACTACTGCCATCTGGTGGAGAACCTTGAGACTGCTGATGTGGACTGGGGAAAGCCCCTCAGGTTTGGGTTTTGTTAATTTGGATTTTTTTTTTGTTTTGATTTGATTTGATTTGGCTTTTCGTTTGGTCCACTTATCACTCACCTCCTTCCACAAGCTCTGACTTCCTGACTTCCTATGTGGAGATGGAGTGAACAGAGCCTGCTAAGTGTTGCGAGACAGTGTGGGATGTCTCTTACGCATCCCGACTCTAATTTCAGACTCCTGGAGTTCAAGTGCTGGCTCCTAACCTGCTGACTGTGTCACCTGGGACAAGTCATCTATTCTCTTTATTCTCGTTCCTTTAGTTTCTAAGAAATGAAGTAATTAACCCTGTGCTGGCAGAGTGAAAAGCGCACATAAGCTTCTGCGTTATCATCATGCATGCAAATCCTGTTCTAGCCTTCTGCGGTCAAAGCCTGGTCTATACGATGTCCAGGAAGATAGCTGCGCAGCCTTGCCAGAGAGGGACTGGGTCGCCCAAGAAGATATAGGGCCAAGCAAGACCACTCTGCAGTAGTACAACTGTAGGGCACTGCCCTCTCTTGCATCCTTACAAATATCACTGTAAAAGAAACAATTAATCAAGCTGTGTCACTTCACTGCAGGGCACGTTCATGTTCCTGTTACCTCTGTGCCCTTAAAAGCCAGGACCCTGCGTACCCTGGGCCCCAGTACCCATATATGGTATGAACCTTGCTGGGGGCTGTTATCTCAAAGAAGCAGGCATTTCCCTCCATCTAGAGAACAGTGCAGGAGAATGCGGCCTTCAGAATGCCAGACCATCCACGTGAAGCCAGAGAGATAACACCCAAAACTAAGGATTGAACTCACACCACCAGATTCCAGAAATGGGAGTCCAGGGAAACAGAACATCCCACCAACCACCTGACTGCCCCCTGGGATCTGGCTCAGATACCCCAGATTGGGGAAAGGGAACAGGAAGGATGGAGAACTCATTTAAGAACCATCCGTCTTCCAGTTTCTAAGAAGAAACTGGCAAGTGCCTTCCGATGGAAGAAAGGACATATCTTTCACATCTTTACCTTTTTTAAGCAAGAGTGAAGGTCAGAAAAATGTTCCCAACAGGTACCCTAAAGTTTTTCTGCAGGATGTTTTCTATCATGGTCAACTTTGTATGAACTTTAGTAAGACAGCAACTAATAAGCAGTATTAAAATCTGAAATGAGAGCGAAAGTCGACATCTTCCGTGAATCCTTAGCCAAACTGGCTGCTTCTATTTAGAGTCCTCTTCCTTCTGCTCTTATTCTCCAGCAAAAGTAAAAGCACATGAAGAAATGACAATAGGCATGAACAACAAGAAATGCGTTTTTCTAAAAAGCTGCTCTTTAATACGAAGTTCCTAACCAGGCCTTAGGTTGCGGTATCTGCCTCGAAATAGAAACTTGCTGAGACTGAGCGAAGTCATTAGGAAGCGATGCACAGAGCTAAGGACAGCTTGTTTTCCTGTGATGTCCTTTCTCTTCGAACCCCGTGGTGCAATCACACCCTCCCAAGTGCATCCACCCTACTATTGCTATGTTGTGTGGTTTATGATATTTCTTTCTTTATTTTTTTCTTTTTTTTTTTTTTTTTTTTGAGCGAAGGTCTCACTCTATCACCCGGGCTAGAATACAGTAGTATTGTCACCATAGCTTCCTGCAACCTCAGTCAAACTCCTGGGCTCAAGCAATCCTCCTCCCTCAGCCTCCCAAGTAGCTTGGACTGCAGGAATGCGCCACCATGCCTGGCTAATTTTTTTAGTTTTTGTAGAGATGAGGTCTCACTGTTTTGCTCAGTTTGGTCTCAAACTCCTGGAATTAAGCAATCCTCCCACCTCTGCCTCCCAAAGTGCTAGGATTTCAAGTGTAAGCCATTGCGCCCAGCTGTTTATGATATTTCAAAATCAATTATCTTTACCAATAAATCATTTTGCAATGAATATGTTCCTGTCAAGTAGTCATGACTTTAAAAAAAAAAGTCAGTTCTATTGCATAATAATGTTTATATCTTCTGTCTTAGTTACCGCACAAGAATAAGTAACGCAAGTATCTACTTCTTTCTTCTATTCGGCTCTCAGAGGCTACATTTCATACACAGTAGGGGAGGTGTTTGACACGCCACTTAGCTGTGGCTGAACAGCAAACACTCCCAAAATGTCATCTTATCACTGCTCAGAAGTCTCCAGGCCAGCTGAGTGGTTCTTCTGGTCTGGGCCGTGCTGGTCTGCTTTCAGCCGGCCTCATTTTGCCCAGGTTTGCCTATGCATTTTCCATCAGGTGCGGAGTCGGCTTGAGGCCTCAGCTATGACAAACTGATTCTGTCCACGTGGTCTCTCATGCTCTAGCAGGCTAACCTGGCATGTGTGCACCCGGCAGCAGGGCGAACTTCCAAGAGAAAGAACAGATGTGCACTGGCCTCTTGTGGCCTAGGCTCTGAACTGGCAAAGTGTCATTTTCACCGTCTGTTGGCAACAGTCTTTTGGCCAAAGCAAGTCACTCTTGATAGGAGAAGCTAGCTACAAAGTCACAGCGCAAATGCGGGTGGGGGAGGGTAGATACAGAAAGGGGTGGAGAAGTGTGGTCATGCTGGCAGTCTTGCACAATGGGTGAGGAAAACAATCAGGTCTCCATGACAGCTCCAATTTTTTTTTTTTTTTTTTTTTTGATACAGAATCTCACTCTCTTGCCCAGGCTAGAGTGCTATGGCGTCATCCTAGCTCACAGCAACCTCAAACTCCTGGGCTCAAGCAATCCTCCTGCCTCAGCCTCCCGAGTAGCTGGGACTACAGGCATGCACCACCATGCCCGGCTAATTTTTTCTATGTATTTTTTTTTAGTTGTCCAATTAATTTCTTTCTAATTTTAGTAGAGACGGGGGTCTCGCTCTTGCTCAGGCTGGTCTCGAACTCCTGAGCTCAAACAATCCGCCCACCTCAGCCTCCCAGAGAGCTGGGATTACAGGCGTGAGTCGCCGTGCCTGGCCGACAGCTCCAATTTTTGAACACCCCTTAGAGTAGATGTTTATTATCTCCACCCGCTCTGGTAACCACATCCTCCTTCATTTGTGGGAACTGCTCTTCCCTCTTCTGATCATATGATTTGCTACCTGCTTGCCACAGAGATTAGTCCGAAGGAGAAACTGACACAGGTGGGCGGTGCTAGCATCCTCCCTCCCCTCCTGGGACCAGTTCAGAGACACGCACAAGACATCCGTTGGGCACTCAATTAATTGTTCTCAGAATTTTTTCTCACTGTTACTAGGAGAGACCCTTTTTCTATATGATTAAGGGAACATGAGCATCCATCCCTCCAGCCCTGTGTAGAAGCCAGTCTGAGAAAATAAAGTTGTCACAGTCCCCGGTTTCATCCATCACTGGGCATGGCTCGTGCCATGGTACTCACGCACTTTGGCCGTGGGAGCCAACAAGCTCACCTGTGCTGTGGTGGTTCAAACAGTGTGTCTGTCACTTATAACCAAGGGAAGCCTAGCGGATGGACTCCCACAACATATCATTTCCAACAGAAAAGGCAATTTTGTGCCTTCTGGGGAACTCGCTGAAACAGTTTCATGCACCACTCTTTCTTTTTACATATAGAGCAGAGGCTGCACCACAGATGCCCAAAGGGAGCAGACAGGCAGGTGAAGGTGACTAAACGAGGCGCATGGAAGTGGGGCGGCTGAAGGGTATTCCCCCCCACTACCCATTCAGGAAATTGTCTTCTTGAGGGAATATGGGCTCAATATTGCTGGATTGTCCAATTTTCAGAAAAAAAGCTAAAAATCCCAATTTAAGGTTAAATTTTCCAATTTATAAATCCTGACACCAAATTCGATACATCACATAGAGCAGGTGCATCTATGACTTGCTCACTTGGAACCTGTGTACTGAAATGTGCAGCGGACTCTCCGATGACAGAGCGGACTCTCCGCTGAATTCTGCACTTTCTTGCACTTCATTCTCGCCTCGCTTCCATCACCAGCACAAAAACATTGAGCACGTCATAAGCATTGCTGTCCACGTGTCGAGAAACTTCACTGGAATGAGGGCGCTGGGATTAGCAGCCGAGTCACTGGGCATACCAGCCTAATGGCACATGATTTGAATTTGGGTCTTAACAAAACTACAAATGACAATGTGTTATGGACTGGCGGGCTGCTTACAGAGCAGTTGACACTGTAAATGTGAAACCGCTAAAGGCAAAAGTTCTACTTTATTATGCTTAAACGTAAGATGCTCTTGCCAGTTGTTAATCTGTTGCCTATCAGCTCCAAGCCTGCCTTTTTATACACCACAAGCTGAGGCTGGGGCTAGAAGTCATACCTATTTCTCACACTCCCTTGCCTGCTGGTTTCCAGTTAGGTTCCACCAATGGAAGACACTGTCAAGAAATAGGAAGATGGGAGGTACTGAGAAGAAACTCACTTAGTGCTTCTAGCTTGAGTTGGCATCCCTCCAGCATGGCTCCTGTCTTGCTGTCCCCATTAGAGGTACCAGCAACAGCCATGGCTGTCCCCAGCTCACCCCACCCTCGGCAGTCTGAACATTGGCTGGTCCTATCCCTTGGGCTGTCCAAGCCTTAATTACGGAGCATCATGCATCCGTCAGAAATCCAAGCATCAGCTTTTCAGGGACTTCTCCAAGATGCTAGACTCTGATAACACCATTTCTTTCCTTTTTTTTTTTTTTTTTTTTTTTTTGAGACAGATCTCGCTCCATTGCCCTGGCTAGAGTACAATGACATCATCATAGCCCACTGCAACCTCAAATTCCTGGGCTCAAGCCATCCTCCTGCCTCAGCCTCCTGAATAGGTGGGATTACAGGCATGTCCCACCATGCCTGGCTAATTTTTTTCCATTTTCAGTAGAGACAGGGTCTCGCCCTTGCTCAGGCTGGTCTCAAACTCCCAGTCTCAAATGATTCTCCTGTCTCCTGGCCTCCAAGAGTGCTAGGATTACAGGCATGAGCCACCTTGCCCAGCCTCCTTTTATTCTGTCACTCTCTAAAGATGGTAGTTGCTTTCTTAAGTTATGAATCTCTATGTTATGTCAGCATCCACTTTTTGCTCTTTTGGCCTTCCAATAACCTGCATTAACCAATTCCCTGTATTAAATTCCTTCTGTTTGGAATAATTAACATGGTTTCTCCTTTCTTGACTCATGCCTGACTGAAAGCAATTATTAGAATAAAAAGTTCACTTTGTTATGCTAGAATTTCTTTATTTTTCTGAAATCATAATGTGAAAAACAGTTTCTTCAAATGCCAAGATCCTTACCACAGGAAAATTGTTACCAAAAAGCCACAAATAGTAGCTCTGTAAAATAGTTGTTATGATTGCTCAGTTACTTATGTCTACAACCTTCATAACTCATAACAACATCTGCTCTACAGTGTCATTAATAATTGGCATTTATATCCCAAAGTCCTATACTCTTCTGAAGTCCATCTCCATACAGACCAACTGAAGCCAACAGTTAGGAACCAATATTCCTAGGAATGTTCTGCCAATTATGCCAATGGAGTTGGGCCCAGATTTAGGATGAGCAAATAAACATTTAAAAACCCAATTTTAGGGCCAGACATGGTCTTCACGCCTGTAATCCTAGAACTCTGGGAGGCTGAGGCGGGAGGATTGCTTGAGCTGAGGAGTTCGAGATTAGCCTGAGCAAGAGTGAGACTCTGTCTCTACTAAATATAGAAAAAATTAGCTGGGCATCATGGCACACACCTGTAGTCTAGCTACTGAGGAGGCTGAGGCAGGAGGATCGCTTGAGCCCAGGAGTCTAGCTCATTGCAGTGAGCTATGATGATGACACTGCACTCTAGCCTGGGTGACAGAGTGAGACTCTGTCTCAAAAAAAAAAAAAAAAAGAAAAAATCTGATGTTAGGCTAAGGATGGTGGCTCACCCTTGTAATCCCAGAACTATGGGAGGCCAAGGTGGGAGGATCTCTTGAGCCCAGGAGTGCAAGGCAGCAGTGAGCTATTATCACCCCTGTACTTCAGCCTGAGCAACAGAAAGAGACCCCATCTCTAATAAAAATAAATCATATTTTATAAGCCAGCTCTGTTTGGGGTCAGGGGATGGTAATTACTCATTCTAGAATAAGAGCCTCATTTTGCTAAAGGATTCACCTGAGGATATCTTTAGAAGTTTAGACATATAAACATATATTTCCAGAAAATAGGATTACATTATTTTTTTCCATCTAGAAACATCTACACCAAACTAATAATTATGGCTGCTTCTTGGATATAGGAATTGTTTTATTATTATTTTTTCTTCTTACCATGAGTACATATTACTTTTATTATAATGAAAAACATATTTTAAAGTTCCTCCAGTGCAAATTTAAAAGACTGGAATTTTAATACTAGATTCACATTTCGTCTTAATGAATATGTTTTCTCATGCCTTTTTAGTAAGCACCTATGGAGTGCACAGCAGTGTGCTAAGAGAATCCCAAAGTGAAACTCCTTTTCCTATGAAATCGAAATCTTACTGGCAAGATTCATAGGAGTCTTTACAATAAGTAGCTAAATGTGATAGTCTCTCAATAAACATTTGTTTAATGAACACATGCATATACCTTCAGAAGTATTTCTCACACTTTCATTTCGTAGAGGATCAGCCTTGTTCAGTTCATTCATCATACGTGTATCATACTTCATCCCTTCTAAGATACTCATTGCTCACTTCTCAACAACTCTGAAATCTGAATGGAACTTACTATCAAGTATATTATCATAGGCAATTTGCAGCATTCTCCTTTTTATAGTGGTAAATAAAATAACAGTAAGTCTCACATTGATAGCACTTAGATTGAATGACATACAACATAGACTATATTTTATATATACTTTAGAAAGTACAGGTAAATACTTAGGCATGCTTCCTCCAAGGGTCAACTGGGAAAAGTTTTCATGGGACCACTACGTTCAATGAACATTCAAGCCTCCAGTGATCACATGAAATCCACAATACAAACTTATAAATGTTAAAACCAACAGCTGATAAGTAGAAACTTTACAAAAATGTGTGCACATATGACAGTTTATTTCTTGAATTCTTCAAACTACTATTAAATATTAAACATGTGTCTCTTATATTGAACTTTAATATAAGGCATAAGTTTTTATAAAATTATGTACATTTCTAAGCACTCATGTACTTAAAAGACTTTTGTATTTTAGTGTTTGAAATCAATCAAAAGTTTAAAAAGTTTCTAAGAAATATAAAAATGACTACACTGTGTAAGAACTCTGAGACGTTATAAAAGAAATACTGATAAAACCTTATAGGAGAGATGAAATTAACTATGAGAAAAATGAAGTTTTATGACAAAAGCAGAGAACACTGAAAAAGAGGGAATAGTTAAAAATGTTTTAAAAGGACAAAACATCACGAAATTAATAAAATGTGACTCATCAGCAAAGTATGACCTATATTAAACACAAAATAAAGGAATGACTCTGCACACTGCAATGTAAAATACTAGGCGAATGAGTTAGAGACATTAAACACAAAAATGTTTTATTAATAATTGTTGACATTAACCAAATAGTCCTTTCAGCATCTCTTAGCCTTCCTCTTTCTCCCATATTTTCACACAAAGAGAAGTTTTAGCTGATGTGGAAGTTGGAAGATGGAGACAGGAAGCAATGGGATCAGCCATACTGTCAGTCACTGCTGACCACGCCTGTCCCTTGTCCTCTAACCCTATGGTCGCCGGGGCCTCCAAAATACACACCACATGTTCCCACTCCCTGCCTTTGCCCACTCAAACTCCAACTCACCTGTCCCCTCAACACAGCAGAGTTGCCCAATGCTCTTTTTTCTACTGCATACTTTAGGCAATAATTTTCAAACTGGATAAGTTTCTATTGCTATAAAATAAAAAAGGGAAATAGACTTTGCTACACAGTAGCAAACACTGAACATAGAAAGAAAACAAAAATCCTGGACTTTTGCAATCAATGTTATATCAAGATCTAAAAAACAAGGAAGAGGTGATGACTAAGAAAAATGTAATCCTTTCGTGGCTACGAGTTTACAAAGATATTATTATCGATTCATAATTTTTTTTTTGAGAAAACCATTTTTATTATCATCACCACCCAGCTTATTTGTGCTGGATTATGTAACCAAATGGCCAGATCTTCTAAAGAACATCTACATAACATTTCTTTCATGTTCAAAAGATGAAAATAACTGTACAAGGTTAA
>CAUYSK010000627.1:0-18093 GCA_963575035.1 Avahi laniger | reverse complement strand
TCTTCTTTTGAAAAGTTTCTGTTCATTTCCTTTGCCCATTTGTTGATGGGGTTGTTTGATTTTTTTCTTGTTGATTTTTTTAAGTTCTAGATAGATTCTGGTTATCAGCCCTTTATCAGATGTGTAGAGAGCAAATATTTTCTCCCATTCTGTAAGCTGTCCATTCGCTCTAATGATAGTTTAGTTGGCCATGCAAAAGCTTTTTAATTTGGTCAGATCCCATTTATTTATTTTTGTTGCTGTGGTGATTGCTTTGGGGGTCTTCTTCAAGAATTCTTTGCCTAGGCCAATGTCTGAAAGGGTCTTCCCAACATCTTCTTTTAGAATTCTTAAGGTTTCATGCCTTAGGTTTAAGTCTGTTATCCATCTTGAATTGATTGAGTGAGAGGTGCAGATCCAGTTTCATTCTTCTGCATATAGCTATCCAGTTTTCCCAGCACCATTTACTGAAAAGAGATTCTTTTCCCCAGTGTATATTTTTGTCAGCTTTGTCAAAGATTAGATTACCATATGTGGATGGTTTCATCTCTGGATTCTCAATCCTGTTCCAGAGGTCTATGTCTCTGTTCTTGCGCCAATACCATGCTGTTTTAGTTACTATAGCCTGGTAGTCCAGCTTAAAGTCTGGTAGACTGATACCTCCCAGTTTGTTCTTTTTACTTAAGATTGCTTTGGCTATACGAGGTCTTTTCTGGTTCCATACAAAGCATAGAATTATTTTTTCTAGATCTGTAAAGAATGATGATGGTATTTTGATAGGGATTGCATTAATTCTGTATATCGCTTTAGGTAGTATGGACATTTTAACAATATTGATTCTACCAATCCATGAGCAAGGTAGGTTTTTCCGTTTACATTTTCTACAGTTTCTTTTTTTAGTGTTTCGTAGTTCTCCCTGTATAAGTCTCTCACATATTTTGTTAAATATATTCCTAGATATTTAATTTTCTTTGAAGCTATTGTAAAAGGTATTGTGTTTTTGATTTGAATTTCAGCTTGATTGTTATTGGCATACATAAATGCCTCAGACTTGTGTGTATTGATTTTGTATCCTGAGACTTTGCTGAATTCATTTATCAATTCTAGGAGTCTCTTGGATGAATCCTTGGGGTTTTCTAGATACATTTTAAAAAAATTTTTTTAAAATTCATTTTCATTTTTTTTAATGTTTAAAAACCTTTCATTTATGGATAGTTACAAATAAGCAAAAAGTAGAGAGAGAAGTAAGATGGACTCTCATGAATACTTCACCCCATATACCCTTCCCCCAGCGTATCTGTGAAGGAGCTTCCTAGATTCCTAGATGGGGTTATTATTGAGGGGAGATTGAAAGGTAAATAGTTATAACTTTTGGTAGTTATAACTAAATTCCCCACCCTAAGATTGTATCATTTTAGATTCTTCTTACCAATAAAGTCTAAGAAAGCCTATTTCCCTATAGTCATCTACAGAGTATGTAGTGAAACTTTTGGATCTCTGCCAATCTTATCACTGTAGTTTTAATTGCATTCTTTTATTATGAGTAAGATTGAGTATATTTTTGTGTTTATTTGTGAATTATTTCTTCATATCATTAGCCTATGTTTTTTTTTCTAATTTCAAAAGATTTGACATTTTGTCAAAAATATTAATTTTTGACATTTACAAAAGCATATACTTTTTCTTTTAAATTCTATGCTGAAGGTCAAGACCTTGGGCCATTCATTTCTTTATCTTATCTGAACTTCTTTTCTCACAATTTGTTCAAAGAATGGTAAAATAATAAACTGAGTACTCTACTGTCCTTTGATGATTATGTTGCTAATGTGCCAAAACAGGCCTCTGGAACCCAGATGAGCTTCTAAATTATTCCAAGAGAACTAGAAATCCTCCTTTGCCCTCCATATACCCTGCTTCTCAGTACAGCTAAAGTTCTTGCATGGGCTGCATAAATTCATACATTTGCTGGAAATGTGACTTTTGGACATTTTATAGCAGGGGTTTCAATGCTGTTAGTGGTGAAATGGAAACTTGAGAATGTGAAGATTAATTTAAACCACATGATGGGTTCAAGGAAAAGGGACATACTCTCTAGTTTCTCAAATGTGGGCTAACTATACAGTGGGGAATGGGAGCCGAAAAAACCACCAGTGAACTTTTAAGCCCTCTTGAGAGGACTCAAACCAGCACAATTAGCCCTGAATTGGAGCTGTTCCTGATAATAGGCCTCTCTACTTTCTCTCTGAAAAACAGATCCCTTTGCCAGAGAGAATACAACTGGGAGAGCAAAGGGAAGGAGGCACCTTGACAATTACCATAGTGAAAGGAAGCTAGAACTATCTTTCTAGTCATTAACTGGTTTACTGATCTGTCTTTCATCATAGATTCCAAATTCTGTTGGGTTCCTTTAACAATAAATAACCAACAAATTGTGTGTTGTGGATAGTTAATGAACTTTAAACAAAAGATTTCTTTTCCCTTCCAGTTCGTTGTCGCGGTGTTCTGGATCATTTATGCCTATGACAGAGAGATGATATACCCGAAGTTGCTTGATAACTTCATCCCAGGGTGGCTGAATCATGGAATGGTGAGTGTATTAAAACAAATGGTTTCCTCTTATTAAATAAAAAATCTATTAAATAGCTATTTTCTAATTTAGACTTTCCATAGAATCCACCTAAATAGCCGTGAAATCTTGGAATATTATAATGAGAAATTACAATTAGAGAAGAATACTGAGTGTAAACAAAAAAGCTTCTTTGCATGAAATTGAGTCATTACTCAAACTAGGTAGTAGATGAATCCACAGTTTATTAAGAGATTGCAGTGCTGTTAGATCATGGACCTAGCTCATTCTGGGATGAATTTAATTTCTGTGCCATTAGGAGGCTTGTTCTTGGAGCCTAAGGATTGAATCCCACCTACACGACCATTAGCGCTCTGCTCCGTCTCCACCTCACATCAGTGGGATTGTGCTGGAAATAACTACTGTGGTTGGACAGTTTCCCCTAAATGAGCAGCAAGGCTGTTATTTTCCCTCAGAGCTCTGTTGCAGGCATTTGGAGGTGTCTTTAGCAATGGAATTGTTTGCCTTTTCAGATTCTGCCCAATGTAGGGTGTTTGCCTGTGGGTGCAAGGCTTTTTCCTCCCTCTCAGCTTAATTCTTTGTGATGCTTTAGCCGTGGTGTTACCTTCACTATTTTCAAATCAAATACTTTGAATGGTTTTCACATCACTTTATGAGATTTGGGGATGTATTTTCTGCAGAGGAATTTTTGCATCATCTTCCCTTTCAGCATCTGGAATTGAGCACTGTTTTGTTATTAACTAAGAAGCATGTATTTTGGTTACAGCAATTTTTAGAATATGTCCCAGGGTGTACCTGGTGAAAAGGGCAACCAATCACAGAAATTATAGGGGAATGAAGAGCTGGAAATCATGAGTCTTAGGTCCAAAATAACAGTTTCCCTTCTGCCCCCAATTTTGATGTATTTTAAGAAAAGTGATGTACACAAACAAACATCACTGTACTGAGGGGGGTTGATTAATCCTTTCTTAAGCCAAGTAATGAAAAGTGGCACATCTCAGAGAAATGGAATTTTCTTTGAGTTCAATGAGAGCCACACTGTTGAAGGATTAGCATGGCACCTCTGGTCTAGTTTCAAACACATCGGCCGGGTCTTTCCCCTTAACCATCTAAAAGGCTAGACAAGGCTATGCTGCTCCTCTCCAATGTCTTACTTTTCTTGGATGTGAAAAGCCCTTTTGTAACTTCATGCCTTCGCAGTCTTCTGCTCCAAATGCCCTTCTCATTCTTTCCTGGCACACTCCTGCTCATCCTGCTAGCTTAGTTCCTGTCTTGTTTAAGAAGGCTTTCCTAACACCCCAAGCAAAGTTAGCTATTCCGTTATTTGTGTTTGCACAGCACTTTTGTATCTCTATTATACACGTCTGTATCCCCACAAAAACTTAAGCTCCTAGTGAAAAACAACAGCTTTTGAATCCTGAGCGCTTTGCCCAGTTGCCTGGAATATAGTAGGATCAATACATACTTACTATATTGATGAATGAATGCAGTATAGCCAATTTCCACAATTCTTTGCCGGTCGATACTAATAGTTACTATTTTTTGAGAATTTATTGTGTGCCAGGCACTCTATAGTGATCATATCATTTAATTTTCACAATGGAACAATGAACAAAGAATTATTTCACTTACAAATGAAGAAACTGAGGCTCAGAAAGGTTTTATAATTTGCTCCAAATCACTTAGCTCAGGGTGGCACAAGTGGAATCTGAACCCAGACCTATCTGGCCTCAAGTATGTACTTCTTTTTCTAGCTTACATTTTATCTGAAACATTAATTGATTCTTTTTTTTTTTGAGACAGAGTCTCACTCTATTGCCCTGGCTAGAGTGAGTGCCGTGGTGTCAGCGTAGCTCACAGCAACCTCAAACTCCTGGACTCAAGCCATCCTCCTGCCTCGGCCTCCCGAGTAGCTGGGACTACAGGCATGTGCCACCATGCCCGCCTAATTTTTTCTATATATTTTTGGTTGTCCAGATAATTTCTTTCTATTTTTTTTAATAGAGATGGGGTCTCGCTGTTGCTCAGGCTGATCTCGAACTCCTGAGCTCAAACAATCCGCCCGCCTCAGCCTCCCAGAGTGCTAGGATTACAGGCGTGAGCCACCGCGCCCAGCCCATTAATTGATTCTTGAGAGAAATAGTAAATTTCTATAGTTTTTACAACTATAAGTCAAGAAAATACAGGAGAAACATCTTCAGGATATTTTGACCTTTAGCATAGTGCAAGCATAGTTCAGTTGTCTGAGATAAACCAGTTGACAATTAGGTGGTAAGTATTTTAAGAAAAAGATTTCAGGGCATTCATAACTCCCCAAAGCAGAGTTTTAAATGGAGGTAAGCTTTGCAAATCACCTCTTCAGACATTGAGCCAAAAAACATTGTCATGTGTTCAATGAGGGGCAGGCTTTTGTCACAAGGTAGACATATTCTTGTACAGATAGTAATCATCTTTTGTGACACTATCTCTAAATATGAGGAAGAGTAATATCACCAGATAACTTTCATTAGGTATCCAAGCTGTATGAGGTAAACAGAGACTTCCGAAGCTGTTGTCTCTAGTTGAGTGTGAGATAATGTCAGTTACCTTGTTCTGACTGTAGGAGGGTGTTAGTTGAGAAAAAAGTCATTGCATCATGTGTATAGAAATAAAGTCCTGGATTTTTTGGCCTGTTGTCAACAGCCCTAAACTGCACAATATTACCTTCAGGCCAGAGAATGAGTCACAGCTTTGGGGATCCTGGTTCTAAATTTTTAATGTTTTGAATAAGTGGCTTATTAACTTTGTGTGCAGCCATTAGAACTTTGACTTGCCTTTCTTAATCTTCCCTTGATTCACTCTGATGGCTTAAAGTTTTTATTCTTGGAGGCAAAAACTACTTAGAAACACGCGGAAGAATTGAGTGACACAAATATTTAGGGAAGAGAAAACATAAATTAGTTAACGTGTCAAATCCTCTGAGATAATATGAGCTCAATAGATTCTTTCACAATGAATTTTGTTTCCTAGTAGAGATGAATGACCATTTCTTTGTTTTTCTTCATGTTCCAATGCATGGTTCCAGAATTACTAAAAAAAAATTGCACATAGTGGCAAAGGAATATTTTGCAATATTAAACAATTTACATTACTCTAATTTTGTATATGTGTAGCTGTAGACAGGAAATGCATAAAACGTGATCCTGATTGGCAGTTAAAATATGAGCATTAAGTGCTGGAATCATGAATAATTTAATTTTTATAAAAATGTACACATAAGATTTATGAAATTTCAAATCAATAAACATTTTCAGCTTTATTTAAATTTTGTTTAAAAGTTTAATAATTATTAATTATAATTTGTATGTTTTTAATTCTAATAGATAATTTTTAATATTTAATTTTAAAATAGACTCTAAATATATGAAAATAATTCAATTTAAATTTTTTACATTTATTTTAATGTATATATTTTGATTAAAACATTCGAATTATATACATTTTTATTAAATTCCATTTTATTTTCAATTACTTTTTTAGATTATAACTATCACAGCTCAAATTTTGTGAAATTTCCATTATAATATCATATTTAGTGATTTTTCTGAGATGAAGGCATAAAAAATAAAAACTGGAATATTTACATTCATACTTATTAAATATCTTAATATTTGTATTTATAACTTATAAATATGTCTTTATTTTACTACTCATTCAATCACATATTTTTCTATTTTGTTTTGTGAAAATATATCTGATGATATAGGAGAAAAGAACATATTTTATTTAGTACTTTATTACCCTAAATGTGTAATTTTTTAAAAAATTTATCTGCTTATTTAAATTTTGAATAGGTATCACATACATACACTATAAAATTTAAAGGAGTTTGTCTGCCACATTTGTATACCAACTATTTAGTTCTTTTTTTCTTTACTTTTACTTTTTTAAGAAAATGTTAGTTTTAATTGACATATAATAATTTTACATATTTATGGGTTCAGAGTGATATTTCAAAATATGTATATAGTGTGTAATGATCAAATCAGAGTAATTAGCATATTTATCATCTCAAAAATTTATCATTTCTTTGTGTTAGGAACATTCAAAATCCTCTCTTCTTGCTATTTGAAAATACACAATAAATTATTGTTAACTATATTCACCTGACAGTGCTATAGAGCACTAGAACTTATTCCTCCTATCTAGCTGTAATTTTGTATCCATTAACCAACCTCTCCATACTCTCCACTTCCCCCTACTCTTTCCAGCCTCTAGTAATTACAGTTCTCCCAACTACCTCTATGAACCCACCTTTTTTAGCTCCCACACAGGAGTGAGAACACTTGGTATTTATCTTTCTGTGCTAACTTATTTCACTTAACATAATGTTCTCCAGGCTCATCCCCATTACCACAAAAGACAGAATTCCATTCTTTTCTATAGCAGAATAATATTCCATTGTGCATATATATACACCACATTTTCTCTATCTATTCATCTGTTGGTGGTGGACACTTAGGTTGATTCCATATCTTGGCTATTGCACATAGTGCTGCAGTAAACACGGGGGGTAGAGATATCTCTTCAATATACTGATTTCCTATCCTGTGGATAAATACCCAGTAGTGGGATTGCTGGATCATATGGTAGTTCTGGTTTTAGTTTTTTGAGAAATTTCCATAATGTTTTTCCATAATGGCTGTACTAATTTACATTCCCACCAACAGTGTATAAGAGTTCCTTTTTCTCTGCATCCTCGACATTGTGTATTATTTTTTGTCTTTTTAATAGTAGCCATTCTAACTGGGGTGAGATGATATCTCATTGCGGTTCTCATTTACATTTCCCTGATGATTAGTGGTGTTGAGAGCTTTTTTTCATATACTTTTTGGCCATCTGTATGTCTTTCTTTTGAGAAATGTCTATTCGGATCATTTGCCCATCTTTTAATCAGATTATTGGGGTTTTTTTGCTGTTGTTTGAGTTACTTATACATTCATCTTGTCAGATGAATAGTTTACAAATATTTCTCTCATTCTACAGGTTGTTTGTTCTGCCTTTGATTGTTTCCTTTGTTGTGTAGAAGTTTTTAATTTAATATAATCCTATGTGTCTATTTTTGCTGTCATTACCTATGCTTCTGAAGTCTTAGCCATAAAATCTTTGCTCAGACCAATGTCCTGAAGCATTTCCCATGTGTTTTTTTCTAGTAGTTTTATAACTTTGGATCTTACATTTAAGTCTTTAATCCATCTGAGTTGATTTTTACATATGAATTCTTTGCCTAGGTCAATATCCAGAAGAGTTTTTCCTGGGTTTTCTTCTAGTATTTTTATAGTTTTAAGTCTTACATTTAAGTCTTTAATCTGTCTTGAGTTAATTTTTGTATCTGGTGAGAGGTAGGGGTCCAGTTTCATTCTACTGCATATGGCTATCCTGTTTTCCCAGCACCGTTTATTGAATAGGGTATCCTTTCACCAGTGTGTGTTTCTGTTGACTTTGGCAAAGGTTAGTTGGCTGTAGGTATGTGGCTTTATTTCTGGATTCTGTATTCTGTTCCATTGATCCATGTGCCTATTTTTATACCAGTAGCATGCTGTTTTGGTTATTATAGCCTTATGGTATAATTTGGAGATAACGTGATGCTTCCAGCTTTGTTCTTTTTGCTTAGCATTGCTTTAGTCTATTCAGGTTCTTTTATATGAATTTTAGGATTGTTTTTTCTAATTTTGTGAAAAATGAAGTTGGTATTTTGATAGGAATTGCATTGATTCTGTAGATTGCTTTGGACAGTGTGGTTATTTTATCAATATCGATTATTTTAATCCATGGGCATGGAATGTTTCTCCATTTGTTTGTGTCATATATAATTTCTTTCATCAGTGTTTTGTAGTTTTCCTTGTAGAGATCTTTTACTTCCTTGGTTAAATGTATTCCTAGGTTTTTTTTTTCTGTTGTTGTTGTTGTTTGTATTGTAAATGGGAATGACTTCTTGTTTAATTCTCAGCTTGATTATTATTGATGTATAGAAATGCTACTGATTTTTGTATCTTGATTTTATATCATAAGACTTTAGTGAATTCATTTATCAAATCTAGGAGTCTTTTGGAGGAGTCCTGAGGATTTTCTAGGTATAAGACCATATCATCAGCAAACAGATAATTTGACACCCTCTTTTCCAATTTGGATGCCTTTTATTTCTTTCTTTTGTCTGATTGTTGTGGCTAGGAATTCCTCACTGATGTGTTTGAATGTCACTAGAACATAGTTGGGGGCAGGCAAGAAGGGGAACTTGTGGCAAGGACCAGCCATATCACACTGATACACCTGGTCAAACTAAAAGAATTCCATGAGAGAATGTGTCCTCTTTTTACATACAGAATCATATTCATTATTTAGAGATTCTCAATGTAATTTCTAGGAATCTAGAGCTCAGAACCAGAGAACTGAAAGGTAGTTTATAAGTCTATCTTGGCACTATTTTAGAGAGCATCATCAACTCAGTCTTAAATTTGCGGCATTTAACTGTCCCTCACAAAATCAGTCAAAAAACAGATGTAATAAAACTTCTAGGATCTGAAATTCACGGGGCTTTTGTTTTGATTTACACTAAAGTTTCCAGAAATGAGACTAAAGGAAAGTGTCATATCTCTTTTTTTCCTATTGCCTACCTCTTTTCTCTCAGCAACCAATTCCAGAATTTATTTGAAGAAAAGAAGAGGAAAGGGGTAAATAGATGAGTTAGAACAATAACACAACCTTGTTGTCTAACTACTAGGTTATCCCCAGACTTCATGAAAATAGAAAAGAAGAAGAAAAATATTGATTTATTATAATTAAAGATATAAACATATGACGTAGAACACATTTAAATAAATCAATTCGATATCCAAAATCAAAATTTTTCTTTCCTTGCAACCTATTTATTAATATCTTTGTATTCCCAACAACTCGAACAGCACGTGATACTCATTATTCATTCACTAAATGTTGGTGATTAAAAGAATGTTTGTGCATTTGCTTTTGAAACTTGGAAGAATGTCACATTTACATTTATATCCTTCTACCACCTTTCTACCCTTGGTCCACGGATAATCAGACAAAAGAAAAACAGAGGTGATATCAGCAAATGAATAAATCTCCTAACTGTGATGACAATGGGCATGGACAGTTGTAGGAGGCAGAGCTATGCATGGCCTACAAATGTGGGGGCTGGACTTTTATTTAATTCAATTTAGCAAACATTTATTGAAAACCCACAATATGCAAAGCACCCCAAAAGATATTGTGGTTTTACAGAATGAGAAAAACACAAAACGCATGCAGTTTTAAAGGATAGAAATGGCATGTATCAGACGGAGGAAGGTAAGTGGGAAAACAATTCCACAAGCCAACGGAGTAGTCCCCAAAGGGCTGTTTTCACTCTGACAAACAGAAACACTACTGTTATTCTGGCCTGTTTCTTGGTTGCAAAAAATAGAACCATGAACATTACTCTTCTTCTCATTACAATTTTAAAGCATTGTCAGTGGAGTAAATATACATTAAAAGCAATAAATAAATATTTAAACTCTAGAAAGATTGCAGACTTGTAGTGATGCTATAACAGGAAAAACCAACCAATGAGACAGTATTTCTGCTTACTGAAAGATCTAATTAATGTTTATAAAGTGCTCTGAGAATACAAAATACTGTAGAAGTTTAGGATATTATTACCACAGATCTTTAAGTAGACAAGTTCTTGATATTCTTATAATCACAGCAGGAGTTGTTCATTCCCCTGTAATTTATCAGGAAAAAAAAATAATAAACCCTATCTTCTTCATGCTTGATTTGTCAGTTGTTCTCATTGTGTGTAACTGATCCTCAAGAGAACCTTCATTTAGACAACTATTTATTCTGCTCAAATATTATTTTGACATTTGGTAATTACTAAAGATTTTGTACATCTGTCTTTCCCAGAAGAGAAGGCACTAAATGCTACTTGGATGATCATTGGCTTTGCAGGAACTCAGATTTGACATCGTTCCTTTGGTAGATAACATGGCTTAGGGAAAGTTTCCAGTTCTGGGACACACAAATTGTGCATTTCATTACTCATGGGGTCTGTGCCACCCTGATATTAGATATTTCATAAAATAAACTATTGGTTAAAAGAAGACTATCATAAACTGGCCTTTCTCAATGTTCCACATGTATTTTTAAGTAACTAAGATATCTGAAAATTTTCAAAAATAAAGATAAGAAACTAGAAAAGAGGTCAGAAATTTCTTAGGAACCTCTTTTTAAAACTCTCAAGTGCACCCCCTCCCAAAGGTAAATAAGACCCCAAAGATCGGGATCGAGAAAGAGAGTTACAATGACAGTGAAGCTGATACTTTCAGAATTGCTGCATACTGTTTTCGCATGTAAGCTTTTTTCCATATCAAATATGACGGATGGCAGCTTCTTTCACTGTGAATTTTCATTTGTGGTCATTAGTTCTACCAAGTCCAATTCTCCTGTGTTAGGTTTTGCAGATTTAAATTTTGACATGAAGATTTGATTATTCTGTCTAATCAGTAATAAATTTTAAGGTATTTAATTTTAGCTATTGCCAATTATATTTTTTATTTGTTATTTCAACCAAAATATTGTAAATCAGAAAAGAAATATATTCTTTTTAAACTGATGTCTGAATAAACTGTGAACAATTTTGTGAGGTAGAAAGACAAAGAAAACTGGAAGGAGAAGGGGCAGATGGGGAGAGGCCAGGATGGGGAAGGTAGAAGGTAGGAGGAAAGAGAAAAGAAAGAGTGATGTCACGGTGAGAAGATGAGAGGTGGGCCTGGAAAAGAGGCAGACCAGGTAAGGAGTTGGGAAAGCAGGAGATCAGAGGAAAAAGGGAGTTTAAAAATGTTCTGGAATAAAGAAGGCGCAACGGCAAAGTCAAACCATCCACTTTTTTATGCCCTACCTCTTCATGGTAGGAGGTTTGGGGATTAATTTATTTTTCTCTTCACTGCCTGGCACAGTGCCTGGCATGATATAGGTACTCAATAACCATTTGATGAGTTAGTAGATGTTAATAAATCAAGTCGGCCTCCTTGCTGTTCCTTGAACACCCAGGCTCCCTTCTCTTCTTGGAATGTGTCCCCAGAGATTTGCTTGGCTCACTCTTCACCCCCTTCTCTCCTCCTATGCAATCATGCCGACCCTGAGCAGCCAACAAGCAACTGCAGCTACACCGTACTCCCCGGCTCACCAACATCCTCTAACTCTACTCCCCCACCCCCACCCAGCACTGATCATCCTTGACATATCGTACGGGTTTGCTTAAATGTTGTATTTATGGTTTATTGTACATCTCCCTCTGCTAGAATGTAATTTTCATAAGGGATGGGATCTTTGCTTTAGTTACTGATTCATCCCAAGCACCTAGAATAATACCTGCACACTACTGGCAATCAGTGGATATTTGTTGCATGAATGAATTGACCTAGTAATAATATATGTCCGTGTTTTCTCTTGTTCTCTTTTTCTCCCACTCTTTCTCTCTTCCCCTTCATGGCAGCTGACAGAGAACCGCTTACTTCTTTCCTAACTTGTATTTTACTTCATTTCAATCTCAGCTGCACTGGGGCAACATCCTGCATGCATGGCTTGCTATTCCCCCAGAGAGTATTTCTGTACATATTATATTGCTACTTCTGCCCGAGAAGGCCTGAATTGATGTCCAAAGAACACATCCCTGGAACATCTAAGAGCTACAAGTCAGCCTGGATCAAATTTACTGAAAAGCTCCTCTACGTATTGATTATTTTATTTGGGTATTAATTATTTTCTTTCTAGGGTAATAGTTAGATAATGGCTTTTTAAGGCAATTTCATGCCATCACAAATCCTTTTATAGAACTAATTTTCCATGCAGGGGTGGAATTCAAGGCTAATATTATTTGGCTTATACTCTGCCCTTTTTCTTGCTTTGTTTAAAAGATGAGTAGGCCCAACAGTAGTGTTAGTTCATCAAAAGGTCTATAAGTTATATTCAGATATTCTGAGGTCAGCGAAACCCCAAGTGTGGTTTATTCAAGTGTTTTTCCCCTAATCCTTAAATCTGTAGATATTTCAAAGTAAACTTAATTCATATGTTTTCCATTCACTTGCCCTTAGGTCTTTACATTTAGGGGAGGGGTGGTGGCAGGCAGGAAGGCACTGTTCTAGGAACCAGCTTCCTTCTTCTCTGCCACAGTCGGATCATTCATTAGCCACAGACCTGGTTCCTTGGCAGAAGTCCATACCTATATGCTTTCCAGTTCCCTTTTAATTGAAGCTCCTACCTCAGCACACATCAGTGTCACTGCCGAAGAAAAGGAAGTGGAAATAAGCTGCATTTTCTATCATAGAACCACAGAATCCCAGAATCTTAGGCTTGTGATTCTAAAGATCATCTGGTCCATACGGCTTAGGATGCTAAATCACCTGCACAGCACCCTGGCTAATTACCTTTCAGCCTCTACTTTGGTGGTCCAGTGACGGAGCTCCAGCAGCCAACCGTGCCATGGGGTGACCTCCAGCTGTAGGGAAGATGCCGGCAGAGAACTGCAGCTTCTGTTCTTTTCTCCAGCCCAAATCTGCCCAGCCCCTTCCTTCATCCATTCGAAGGACTTAATCACCAGTCCTCTATTCCGCTCGTGTTCTCTTCCAAGAGGATCTCACTCTCCCTGTGACTTCAGTCTGCACTGTACGTGGGTCATTCCCGAGTACAGGCTTCCCGGTCCAGCTACCCATGGGGCATCACACTCTGCATCGGACGCAGGACCTTGAGATAAACCTGCTGAAACAAAGTCATTACGTGAACCCCTCCTCTAAATCGTGTCACTTGTCTACTATGTTGCCATCTCAATAATGGCAAGATGCATCTAACAGCTCCTCTTTCTATCATGTCCCCCACAGTTAGGTGACAGGTCCTGTCAGTTGTGCTTCCAAAGTAGGTCCCAGATCTTCCCCAGCATCCTCAGTCCCCCATCTCTGCTTTGGTTCAAGATTGTATCATCTGTCAGCTGAGTGGAGGCAACAGGCTCATCGCTCATGCCCCGGCCTCCCCTTCTTTCTTCCCCTGTCCCCTCTCCACGTTGCTGCCTTGGTTAGCCTTCTCCAGGCATGAGATAGCAGGACTGCATGGATGGGCCCCTGGATCCTCATCTTATCCTCACCCTTCTGTATCCAAGTTACACAGAAAAGTGATCAGCTAAAGAGAAGCATTAATTCATTGGACCTAGTAATATATCTAATTATCCTGCATCTCCAGGTGCTGCTGTTCACACTGCTACTATCTCTATGAATCAGGATACACAGACTGGGCTTAGTAAACACACCTTTCTTCACCTGCCCTCTGCCATCACTACACACACCCCTGTGTCTTTTTTGCTCGGTTCTTTTTCTCACACCAGGTTAACCCAAAAGAGCCACCTGTTTCTGTAGGCTGCATTTCTAAATGGATGTGGACATTTGAGCCACGTGGAAAAGGGGACTGAACCAAAGTGACCTCTCGGGTTTTCTCTGGTTTTATTATTCTGCGAAGACAGTTTAGTGTAAATGATTTATTAGGTTAGTCAGAATGAAGTTCCCTGTTCATCAGTCTTCTTAAATGAGCTGAGTTCCTCTGGTGGGAAACTCATGGCTGTCGTGGGAATTCATGAGGTTGACAATGGAGCTACACAGATAGTGCCGGGCCTGCCCCATAGTAGGCCCAATACATATAAATCTTATGAAATAAAATAAAATAAAAATCTCCCCATAGCTAATGATTTTAACTGATTATAATATAGTAAGTAGCAATTTAGTGTCAATCTCTATCTAAAGCTTTAAGGAAAAATGCCCTGCTGGAAATCTTGTATTTTTAGCAACACTGAATTTATAGATACTCTTAACATAAAAAATTAATGAAATTCCTTAAAAGCTTATATGAAATGTAAAATATTTATCCTGGGAAAAAGAATTCAAATCTTTCTTATTTTTAAGCATTTCCCCTGAGTTGCACCTATTGGAAAGAGTTTTGCTTAAACTCAGAATTTGACTGCTAATATTCACACATACGGCAAATATGAACTAATCAGACCACAGATATTTTGCTGCATTCCACAATGTCTCATTTATTTGTTTAATTTGCAGCTATAGCAACTGGATTCCACCACTCTGTGCTTTTACACAGCCCTACAATATGATCAGCTTGGTTGAAGTTTGGCACTCGATGCTGTGCTCAATTGAAGACATATGCACAACCTCACTTACCACATTTTTAAACCTGTTTTTCACACTGGGTGGATCTGTAATATTTGCATAAAAATATGAAAAGCAACCTTCCGCAAGGAGAGTAGGCAATTAAAAGATGTTGCGACCTTCTTTTACGCAGCATTTCAAAGCTTAACGTTTTCTTGGCGTGCTTTGCAAACGCCCATCTGACTTTGAAGCAGGCTGCCTCTCCACAGCTCCAGCAATGACTAAAGAATTGACCTGGTGCCACGCATGCTGCTCTGCACAAGAAGGGCATTTGGAAATGACCTTGAAGTGGAGTTTTGCCAAGTTAATGAAATACGGGGCCTTGAAGAAGTGCCATTTCACTAGAGATATACAGATGGGTATTTACAGCATTGTCGAAACTCAGCCCTTTAATTTGGTATTAAATTACCATGAGTTTTTAAACTACATAAGGAATGATGCTCAATCTTGATTTTATTAGTTGCACTTTGTAACAGGTTGGAAAAATTAGGTAATGGAGAAAATTGGCATCCCACTATTGTTTTTCTTAGGTGATTTTTTTCAAACATTTGCTGAAGAAAAGGGAGATGCTTAAAGGGTACAATTTTAAATAGGGAGATGGAAGTTTAATATAAAGAATGAGCTGCAAATGAGGATGAAGTTAGTGGACAGAGAAAAGATGAGAGAAGAGGTATCTCTCTTTACTTGTAAACTGCCCATTGATACAATTCCAACTCACCAGATTTAGGCTCCGGGAGGGGGACATTTCTTTATCTCAGTATGAGACTAAGAAACCCCATAGAGTAAACAGTTGTTGCTGTTTAAACATGTTAATTGATGTTGACACCAGTTGTTGCTCTATGGTTTTCCATTTTACTGAGTGATGTTTTTATGCTGGTGCGTAATGTTGCCTGATTGTACTTTGCATGCTGGTGAGGTTGGCTGACATTTCCCGATCTGTATGACATGAAGCTGTGCTTTAACCTTATTTGGAAGTCGGGGTTGGTGTGACATTGGAAGGTCCCCTTCAGCTTTCCTGGCTGGACCTCTCTTCCACAACCATGGTGAGGGGTGAGACAGTCCAAGTTTGGGGCAGTCAAGGTGGGACAGCAGGAGAGCGTTGGAAAACAAGTCATATATTCTCTTAAGTCAGCTCTCAGATTTTTATGCAGAATGAGATTCTGCATGGCTATAAAAAAATAAATTAATAAATAAGACCATTCAACCCCTCTAGAGCTCTATAAGGGGACTGTAAAATACCTCTGGCCATTCTTATTGTTAAATTCTGATAATCTTCATGAAGTAATTCTGGGAAATATACATCCATACGATCTGGGAAACAAACTGTCAACAGCAACTTCCCAGAACATTCCTTTTTACTTTATCTTGGATTTTTCAATATGAAATTTGATATTTCTGTAGTTTAAACTGAATTCACTACAATGAAGGCATTTTTTCCTCATAAGCTCAAACCTTCCAGACTCATCATTTTGTAGAGTTACATAAATAAGCCGTGCAACTAAACTAAAAGTCGAAATTAGAGATTATAGTTGTTTGCACAACTGTTCACATTTTATATATTAATAGTAACTTATGTTAAAACCAGTAATGTATTTGCAAAAACAGTTTTTGCGTGCAGTAATTTATATTGAAATCAAGCTTGATGATTTTTCATTCAGTTTTGCTAAGTATCATATACTAAATTATTTGCTTGTGTTTTCTTTTTCCCTATTACTGATATCTGATGAGTTTGCTTGAAAAATTCTGGCACAGGAAAATCAGAAAGATTTCATTATCTTACTTTATTTTCTTTATTGATCTGTCTTAAAGGTGATTTGTTTTTCATTAAAGTACAACATTATTTTTTAACTTTTAAAGTTTTTTTAAAATTTTTATATATATTTTTTATTTCAGCATATTATAGGGGTACAAATGTTTAGATTACATATATTGCCTTTGCCCACCCAAGTCAGAGATTCAAGCATGTCCATCCCCCAGACAGTGTGTACCGCACCCATTAGGTCTGAATATACCCAACCCTCCTTCCCCCTCCCACCTGCCCAACACCTGATAAATGTCACTACTGTATGTGCACATTAGTATTGATCGGTTAATACCAATTTGATGGTGAGTACATGGAGCGCTTATTTTGCTATTCTTGTAATACTTCACTTAATAGAAGAGGCTCCAGTTCTATCCTGGATATTATAAGTGGCGTTAGATCACCATTGTCTTTTGTGGCTGACTAGTACTCCATGGTATACATGTACCACATTTTATTAATCCATTCGTGTATTGATGGGCACTTGGGTTGTTTCCACATCTTTGCAATTGTGAATTGTGCTGCTATAAACATTTGAGTGCAGATGTCTTTTTTATAGAATATCTTTTTTTCCTTTGGGTAGATGCCCAGTTATAGGATTGCTGGATCAAATGGTAGTTCAACTTTTAGCTCTTTGAGGTATCTCCATATTTCTTTCCACAGAGGTTGTACTAGTTTGCAGTCTCACCAGCATTGTATGAGTGTTCCTGTCTCTCCACATCCATGCCAACATTTATTGTTTTGGGACTTTTTGATAAAAGCCATTCTCACTGGAGTTAAATGATATTTCACTGTGGTTTTGATTTACATTTCCCTGATAATTAGAGATGTTGAGCATTTTTTCATATGTTTGTTGGCCATTTGTCTTCTTTTGAAAAGTTTCTGTTCATATCCTTTGCCCACTTTTTAATGGGGTTGTTTGATTTTTTTTCTTGCTGATTTTCCTGAGTTCTATATAGATTCTAGTTATTAGCCCTTTATCAGAAATGTAGCATGTGAATATTTTCTCCCATTCTATAGGTCGTCTGTTTGCTCTCATGATAGTTTCCTTGGCTGTGCAGAAGCTTTTTAATTTGATCAGGTCCCATTTATTTATTTTTATTGTTGCTGTGATTGCCTTTGGGGTCTTCTTCATAAATTCTTTCCCTAGGCCAATGTCTGTTAGGGTTTTTCCAACATTTTCTTCTAGAATTCTTATAGTTTCATGCCTTAGGTTTAAGTCTGTTATCCACTATGAGTTGATTTTTATGAGAGGTCAGAGGCGCAGATCCTGTTTCAGTCTTCTACATGTGGCTATCCAATTTTCCCAGCACCATTTATTGAATAAGGATTCTTTGTATCACGACTTCTATTCAACATAGTGCTGGAAGTCCTAGCCAGAGCAATCAGACAAGAGAAGGAAATCAAGGGCATCCAAACGGAGAAATAAGAGGTCAGACTATCACTCTTTGGTAACGATATGATCTTATATCTAGAAAACCCCA
>CAUYSK010000626.1:0-20796 GCA_963575035.1 Avahi laniger | reverse complement strand
GTAATAACATTCATCAGATATTGGGCAGGGAGGTGGAGGGGATGGGTTTATTCACACCTACTGGGCACAGTGCGCACCATCTGGGGGGTGGACCCGCTTGAAGCTCTGCCTCAGGTGGAGCAAAGGAAATTATATAATCTAAATATTTGTACCCCTGTAATATGCTGAAATAAAAAAATAAATAAATACATACATAAAAACCACCAGAAATGCCAAAAAAAGGAAGAGAGAGAGAAACAAGAGAATAAAAAGACAAAAGAAACAAATCCACAAATGGTCCAGTTATTTGACTTATTAGACCTAGAATTTAAACTATGATTAATACTTTTCAAAAAGGCATAGGACAATATATGAATTTCACTGGAGACCTGTAATATCAAATAGAAAACACATCAAATAAAATTTCCAGAACTAAAAGTTATGATAATTGAAATTAAGAACTCAATAGATAGGTTTAATGGCAGGTTAAGTTCAGCAAAAGAGAATTGGCGACTTGAAAGACAGATACATATAAAATATCCAGGCTGAATCACAGAGGGAAAAGAGAGCATTAGTGAAATATAGGACACTGTAAAAAGGTCTCACACATCATAATTGAGTCCCAGAAGGGGATGAGAGTTAGATTGGAACAGAAAAAAATGTTTGAATAGATAATAGCTGAGAATGTTCCAAAACTTCTGAAATACAACAAACACAGTTTTAAGAAGTGCATGATTAATCTAATAAAATCAAAATTAGATACATCATAGCAAAACTGATCCAAAGCAAAGGCAAAGAAAACATCTTTAGAAGAGCTAGAGATAAAAGACATGGTACTTTCAAATGAGCAATAGTAAGACTAACAGTTGAGTTTTCAGTAGAAAAACATAGAAAATAAAAGGATACCATCTTCAAAGCACTAACAAAACTAAATGACAATCTAGACTCCCATATACAGGGAAAATATCCTTCAAAAATGAAGATGAAATAAAAGATTTTTCAGACGAACAAAAATTGAGAGCATTAATCACCAGTAGGCCTACATTAAAAGATACTCTAAAGGAAATTCTTCGAGTAGAAGGGAAAATGGTCCAGGTAGAAACAAGGAAAGAATACAGAGAAGACTAAAGAAAACCAGAAAAGGTAAAAATATGGTAAAATGAAAGTAAATATTGACAATAAAATCAATACTAATAATGTCTTGTGGAGTTACAATATCTGTAAAACTAACAGTATAGCAATAATAATGCAAAAGATGAGACAGCTGAAGTTAAAGTATTTGAAAGTTCAAATATTTATTGGGGGAATGAGGATAAACCAAGGGAGCTTATTGTAATGTGATTTAGGGGAACCACTAAATAATAGTAAAAGAATATGTAACTAATTAATAAAGGGGGAAAATAAAATAAAATTGAAACAGAAGTCATAATAAAGTTGATACCATCCAAAACCAGATAAGATCATTAAAAGAAAAGAAAATTATGACCAATCTTTCCTTTGAACACAGATGCATAAATTCTTGACAAAATAATAACATGACCAGCTATACATAAAAAGGGTAAATGGATTGGGTACATAAAAGGGTACATAAAATGCCTAAATGGATTTTATTTCAGGAAAGCGAAGGTGGTTAACATTCAAAAATCACTACTGGGCACAGTGGCTCCCCAGCACTTCGGGAGGCCGAGGCAGGAGGATCATTTAAGGCCAGGAGTTCGAGACCAGTCTGGGCAATATAGCAAGACTCCATCTCTACAAAGATTTTAAAAATTATCTGGGTATGGTGGCTCCTGCCTGTAGTCCCAGCTGCTCAGGAGGCACAGGTGGGAGTTGCTGTGATGGCATCACTGCACTCCAGCCTAGGTGACAGAGAGAGATCTTGTCTCAAAAAAATAAATAAATAAAAATTCACGCAACATAATTCCCACATTAACAGAAAAAGAAAAAAAATAGAAAATTTGTAGACACAGAAAGCACATTTGATAGCATTTATACCTATTCATGGTTTAAAATAAACTATTGGAAACTAGGAATAAAGTAAAACTTTCTTAATCTCAAGAAAAGTATCTACAAAAAGTCCATGCATACATCATATTTCATGGTGAAATACTGAAAGCTTTCCTTCCTGGGGAAGCTATCACCTCTGCCATTTAAAATTGTAGTGAGGGTCCTAGAAAGAAAAAATAAAGGTGTATAGTAACAAAAGGAAGAAATATTTTATATTTATATTTTATATAAATCATATCATGTTTCAAAAGACATGATTGTGTATGTAGAAAAAAATCATAAAAGAAACTACAGATAAACTATTAGAATTAATAAGTAAATTTAGTAAATTTACTGGATCACTATATAAACTATACTGTATACATGTTGTATTATCCTGGATGGAGCTGGAGCCCACTCTCCTAAGTGAAGTATCACAAGAATGGAAAAACAAGCACCACATGTACGCACCATCAAATTGGTACTAATTGATCAATACTTACGAGCACATCTGGAAGTAACATTCATCAGGTGTCAGGCAGGTGGGAAGGGGAGGAGGGCATGGGTATATTCACACCTAATGCATGCGATGTGCACTGTATGGAGGATGGACATGCGTGTAGCTCTGACTCGGGCAGTGCAAAGGCAATATATGTAACCTAAACGTTTGTACCCCTGTAATATTCTGAAATAAAAAAATAAAAAGCCCTTGCAGTTCTCAAAAAAAATATATGCTATATAATACACTACACTATGCAAAATATATTATGCAAAATATACTGATCACTATACAAAAATCAACTGTGGAATGCAAATTAAAGTCACAGTGAAATGCCACCAAATATCCATCAGAATTGCTAAATGGAACAAAAACAAGTATGTAAAATGTTGGCAATGATATGAAGCAGCAGGAATTCTCATATACTGCTGTGGGAATCTAAATTTATACAATTACTTTGAAAAACCATTTAGTAGTATCTAATGAAGCTGAACAGACTCATACCCAATGAACCAGCAATTTCATTCCTAAATGTATATACCATAGAAATGCATGCATATGTGTGTATTCCCCCCAAAAAACTTGAATACAAATGCTCATAACAGAATCACTTGCCATAGTCAAAAACTAGAAACAACCCATTTTTCTATCAATAATGCAATGGATTAAAACATTTAGTGTATTGATAGAATGGAATATTATTATACAACCAGCAGAATAAACCATCCAGATCTACATGCATAAATGTCACAAATATAATGCTGAATGAGAGAAGTCACACTTAAAAAACACACATTCTATGATTCCATTTGTATAAAGTTAAAAAAAAAAGGCAAAACAAATCTACAGCGGTAAAAGTCAGAATAGTGATTATGTTTTGGGAGGGTGTTTTGGGGGAGACATCACAAAAGAGGTTTCTGGGTGCTGGCAACATTGTATATCCTGATCTGGGCGGTGGGAAAATGGGTGGGCTGTCCTTGCAAACACACATTGAGCTGCACACTTAGAATCTGTGCATTTTTATATGAGTGCTATCCTTTAAGAAAAATCTGTAAGGTCCATTAATAAAAATAACCATTCATTTAGTGAATGTCTTCTATGAACAAGAAATTCTGCTAAGATTTATGAAAAATGCAAGATCTTTGGAAGGGAAGGGGTAAATAAGCTGATTGGGCAAGCACATAGATGTGAAAATATGAGTTGGAACACAGGGACAAGTGTGGGGAGTGACTGGCATCTGCACCAGAGCTCTAAGCGTGCAGACCCCAGGGCCTGTGTGGATTTCAATCCCTCACACTTTCGGTAAGATGTCCCCAACTATGGAGGGAAAATTGTTACACAAAGTGCTTGGCACATGGTAAGTTCTTAAGAAGTATTTATCAGCTCCTGTGTTGTAATTTGGGAAGATGTGAGTAATAGATGAGGCCTCCCTCAACAGGCTCACATGACAGGGGGAGACAGAGAAGCAAACAACTAGCTGTATTCAGCCCAGTGAAAGCTGTGGACCTACGAACAGAGAGCAGGGAACAATTTACTCTAGTTACAAGAATCAGAAGAGGAGATGTTTGAATTTCAAAGAAGCATGGAAATTTGCCAAGCCCAGAAAAAGTTGCAGCAAAGGAAAGGGAGGGCAAACAGTAAAAGAAACAAACAAACAAATAAAAAATACCCTACATCTAAGCAGAGGCAACGGCATGACTCAAAACAATAAAACCTATCAAAAAAATAAAAAATAAATAAATAAATAAAAACCTTGGAAACTTACCTATATTTGGAAAACAGCAATGTGGTTGTGGTTCAGTGTAAAATAGAAACTAATTTAACACTGAAATGGCTACAAGTCAACTAGCATATTAATAAAAATTACATAATACATTTCAAAACTGAGTAATGAATATTTAAATATCTCTTCGTTTTAGTCTTTCGTTCTAGTCTTGTGATCTTTATTCATTTATTAGCTGCCAAAAAGGACAGTGGGTTATTTCTATCAGTTAAAAAGGGCAACCCCAAAGAATTGTCCCTAGCCTCGTGCTGGCAATGTGGGCTCCACGACAGAAAAGAATCGTGCTGGCCAATTAATTCAAAGGGGCCAATCCAGTCTCTAATTATTTTGACCTACAGGACAGAGGTAGATTTGGAGGCAATTTGCGAGTTACATGAACCGTGGCCATCTAGGTACTGCCTCTGTGCTGCGAAGACTGGGGAGGTGCTCGGACCATGGGAGGAAACAAACATGATCTGTTCATCATTAAAAGCAGAGGGCTTCTCCGAAGTCACAGGCAGAAGCAGCATTCTGCCTGGCATTTCTTAGTCACCACTGACTCCCGGGCCACCAAGTGCCAGCCATCCGGTTTAATGATTTTTATCCACGCTTTCCTAGCTCCACCCAGGACATTGACCACCAGCCATGGAGAGCAATCTGACACGCCATGGTGTGATTTAGTTAGCATCGATGGTGCGCTCCAAATGGGAAACCCAATCTCCTGCCATGCCTCCTGGAGAGTATCACAGCACCGCTGACTTCTGACACGGGGAACTGGGGGGCCCAGCACAGAGCTGGAGTGATGGGAAGGCAGGAAGGAAAGGAAGGGAGATGGCGGGGAAAGCAGAGACTGGAGGATCTGGAGTTCTTCACCCCCCATTCACAGACGTTTCATTTGGTTCTTATAACTTGTCCAGCTCTTCCTAAGGCCCTGGGAATAAGTTACTGAACATAAATTTGATTCCTTCAGGTTCAAATTCTAGATGGAGAGAAAGCAGCATGAACAACCATGAGACAATGTGGCATGTGCTGCAACACAGACGGGTATGATGCACAGTGAGAGAAAGAGGAAGTGATGCTCAAACCTTCCCAGTCTGAGGTCTAGGGCAGAAGAAACACCATTGGAGTTGTGCAGAGAGGATGAACAGGAGTTTGACCATCAGAGCAATGTGCACAAAGATGCTGAAGCATGTGAGTGTGCAGCCCTGTAGCTCTGTGTTGGTCCTGCCACAAACTACTTGCATCACCACAAAAGCATCATCTATGCCAGTTTCTTCTAAGACGGGGAAGGTTACCATATCCCTGCCAGAAAATACTTCCATGATCCCAGGGCCAGGACCGATGGCTGTCTTGGGATAATAAGGACATATTATCTGCATGGGCAGAGCTGCAGGTTAGGATTCCAAAGGAGCCCTTTGTTCTTTTCTGGTCACCAGCTCCTTCCAGACTCCTCAGGAGCCTGGTCGCTCTCCTGCGACACACCCAGTGGGAAACCCGACAGTGTGAAGGGTAGGATTTGTTCCATTCCTAGAATCTTATCTTTGAAGGTCATGAGTCACCAATTTTGCACTGACGATAAATTTCTAAATACTAACCACTCAGAAACTCAATGTAAACATCTGATTTGTAAACTATATCACTTAATTGAAAATGAAAATGATTACTTACTTTAAAGGACATAATCCTAATTTTCTGTCAATGATGAGAAAAGCAGAGTAAGAAAAACCTACCACCCCTCTTATCCCTAAGGAGATCCGGTGTCCTTATGGGAGATTTAAGAGGTGAATTTGATAAAGTTAGCAGGTACTCAGGCTTCCTGAACTTGAGAGGTGCTCTCTAGACATTAGAAGTCATTGATTTGAGCTAATTTTTTTCCTGCCATGGAATTTGGAATTTAATAAATTTTTATTGTGATCAAATTATTTCAACCTTGCAAATGAGTGCCAAAAATGTGCCAAGTCCTAAAGATGATTTTTTAGAAGTCTACTAGCTTTAAAATACTAGGCATCAATTCAAAATTTCTCTGAGCTAGGAGATAATGGTGTTTCTAAGAAATAAAAAAGAAATAATTTGTCTCCAGAATTTAAAAGGACAAATTCTTAAAAATATTGTCATCAGCTTTTAACATATAACATTAAGCCCTATCACATCCTGTCCTCAGTAACGCCAGTGACCTTGCAAAAGGGAAAAAGGCATCAGATAAACCTCGACATGAAGATCCTCCTGTAGGATCAGCCACTTGTAATCTGGACTCCAGGAAGGCTTCGAATCTTGATTTACACCGCGCCAAGCAAATTCTGGAGGATGCGAGAAGGACAAACACTGAACTCTTATTCAAAAAGAGAAATCCTGTGACCGTTCAGCCTCTTCCGCCCTGTTACTACAGGAATTTCTCTTGCAAAAGTGTGACTGTGGCTCTCTCAATTTTCTCAGAATTGAAGATGACAAAAATAGCCTTTAATTAACCAGCTACAAAGTAGGATAATGGCTTTTCTTAACCTCCAGGCAATTGCCTCGTCCTGATCTGACATGTGTACCTCCAAGGTCATTCGCAGTCTTTCAGAACAGTAATTTATTTACTGCCACTTACAAAGTTTTTCATGTTCAAGTAGTAGGGATGGAGTCCTGGGTGTGAGAGGTAAGGGGCCTGGCTCCCGAGAGCCAGCAGATTCATCTGAAGGTCCTGACCTGTGCGAAGCGTGTCCTGGCCTGTAAACACGTCAGAATGACATTAGCTGTGTATTTACAAAGTATGCCCTGAGTGCGTCCATTATGCCTGGTCTAATGGAACTGCATTCCTCTAAGTGCTTTTTAAGTTGTGTAGACAGCACAGCCAATATCCCTTCTGGGTACTCAGATGCTCCACGGCCATAAATAGCAAGCTCGGCCCCCCAGGGTGATCCCAGGCTGCTCTGAGATCCACTGAGACAGGAGGCACGAGTCCAGCTCATCTTCTGTCACCGTCTTGCCCATTTGTCTGAGCCTCTGCTATCCTTATTGGTTCGACTTTCCTAAACTGGAGAACAGAGAGCAAACTAAGGTCATCGTCCTTCCAGGTGACTTCCTCCAGTTGACAATCTCCTGTCCACTACCACTGCGCTAATTACCTCGCCTGCGCACTTTCACTTAATCTGCCCCCCACCCCTAACCCAATGCATTAAGTACTGTTACTACCACCATTATACAATGAGAAAGCTGAGAATTAAGGAGATGAAATAATAGGCCTAAGGTTGTAGAGTTAGCAGGTGCTGGAATTGGAACCAGGACTCTCTGAAATTCAAGCTAGACTCTTTCTTTCCTGTGAAGCTCCTTGGCATTTTGGTTTTATATCTCACAGACCCCTAGAACTCAGATTTGTGTCATCTTCACCTTACAAGAGGGATTTTAACTAACTAAGGCTAACTAGCTCGTGGTTGGCAAAGTCTGACTCAATTCGGAACTCCTGTCTCAGGACTCCTCTACACCCCTGAACAAACTCTTACCTGATTTTATTAAGAAAAGAGATCTAAAGACTTAAGAAGGTCAGTTGGAATATGTATAAGTGTAAATCAGCAGCAATCAAAATGTGATTATAGGATAATTCTAATTTGTTAAAAAATAAAAATTATCTTCGTCATCTGTTTTTCTTAATTATTAATATTTCACAAACTCATTCATTTTGAACATTTTCCCTTTCTTGTGACAAGTTAATTATCTAACCAAGATCTTCCCCCCTCATTAAAATCAGCAGGGTTTCCAGTAAGTGATAATGGACTAGATGTTTTTCTAAGTTTATGTGTATGCATATGTGTGTTTATATATCCATATGCATATGTGTACACATATACAGTATTTTCATATCTAGAATGGAAAATTGGCCAATACTTTCAAACACAAATGCCTTTAAATTTAGGCTCAGAAATGACTTACACTAATAATAATAGAAGTAATATTTAAGCAGAGTGACCTGTAAATATTCTTAATAAGCATTTGTGGAATGAATAAATTATTCACCAAGCACCTCCTCTGGTTAAAAATAGAATTCTAATTTGTAAAGCTTTAACTTGCATTCACTCACTGGGCTTTTAGTTGTGATTGATAACACATTAATCATACGTAAAATATCCTAAAGTTTCAATGTGTGCCAGCAAAAATATGTCCTCCGACACTGGAAAGAGACAAAACTTTCTAGAAAAAAAGTGCGCAGATATTTTTGAGAACTACTCTGAGGTTAAAAAAAAAAAAATCCCAGCATATTCAGGAAGAAAAAGCAGGAAGTAGAAGTAGTCCATTTTATCAATATAAAGTGAAATAGACTAATGGATTTGATTCCACTATATTAGTGGTGAAATATGAGGACAAGAGAAATCCATCGTCACCTACCTCTCCCAGAAGATGCCAGGGAATGCATACTTAGCATTCTACACTATTTCAGGAAGTCCAAATAATCCTTGTAGCCCATAGGAGTATATATATATATATATCCCATGTTTGAGTATTATCTTTCTTTTAAACTTGGTACAGAAACACAATTTCAATGTACTGAAAAGTTCTGTGAGAACCCAAATTTCATAGGCTTTGGATAAACCTAACACAGAGTCCTAGATCCTAGGTCAATATTGACATATGCTGTTGCTGAGCTCCAACAGAAAAGATAAAGATGGTTTATAGCCAAGTATGACGCCACAGCAAACCACATATGTTTTCCTCGTGGCAGTTCCCAAAACAAGAACCACCATGATGCAATCAGAGAAGCGCTGTTTATTAATGAATGCTTTTATCACTATTTTCTCATGTGGCTGGTCAATTAATAAAAAGTAGCATGAAAATAAATTAACTGAGGCTATGAGGTCTTCCTTGCATAAATAATAGCCCACAAAAAGTTTAATGTCTGCCACCCAAATCAGGGCTGGATCACACACTGAAGGGGCCATGGCCATCCTGCAGAGGAACTTGCTGTCATAGAGAAAGCATGCTTCCCGGGCCCTGCAATTTCAAGGTCAGCTCTGGGAATGTGCTTGGTAGGATAGCTCAGGCAAGGCCTAAACAAGAAGCAGCAGACCACAAACTGAAATGGAACTTGCCCCATCATGGTGAAGCAAAAAATGTGTCAACCAGGCACTGCAGGGTCCAGTACATGGCTCTTGCACCTAGAGCATTCACAGGAGGCAGACTTCTCGCTGCACAGGGAAGGGGACAAGCTGTGTGGTGCACAGTGGCCATGTCACTGGCATGCTGTCCATGAAGCTCTTTCATTCTTTCACACACACGAAGCCCTCTGGAAAATGTCTAGACACAGAAGGCGCCTGAAAAGTACCCTGCAAGGCCCTTACCAAGCTTATCTCTATCCTCTGAAATATATCTGTGTGACTCCAACCACATCAAACTCTCTCTCCCCAACCTTCAAAATCACTTCGGACCTGAATTATTTGCATGATAATCACCTTTCACTGCTTCACCCTATTCACTGTTCTTGTGCATGTGTGGTCACCTGTCGTCTCCTGGTCACCCACGCCCATCCACGGGGCTTCAGATAACAGCCTTCAGCTCTCCTTGGGGCCAGCCATGCCAATGTCAGCAGGGTTCACTGAGGGCTTTGGCTTGAGAGATGGAAGAGAGGTGTTGACATCCCACCATGCAAGAGCCCTGGAGGAAGGATCCACAGGGAGCCTGAGAATGAAGCCCACATGGGGAGGGCAGCAGAGCCCAGAGAAACAGAGATACGGAGACCCAGTGGTTTATTTTGAGTCTTAAATCCAGTAATGCCTAAAGTTAGCCTGAAACTTGAATCTATCCAGTTGTACAAGACAGCAAATTCCTATTTTTTGCCTAAGCTGATTTGCGTTTTCTTTAGTTGGAACTACGAAGAGTCTGATGTAAGTGTGCCATATTTTCTCAGCACGTTTTCACCTCCTCCAAGACAGAACTGTGCTCCTCCCGGCCTTGGTCTGATACAAAGTACATGGTAGTTACTCAAAAATGTGTTGCTTCATCTGCCTTCTGGATTGTTCTGTTTCATTTGATACTGAAACTAGAAAGTAGGCACAAATTCGTAATGCCCACGGTGAACCTGCTGTGTGCTCCAGCAAGACTGGAACCCCCAAATCTGGCACCGGTTCTGAATTCTCAACACCTTACCTAAAGCTAGGCACCCCTACCTCATTACCTGGTTCTTTAGAACCCACAGTCCAAATTGAGATTGACATAAACAAAAGATCATATTCCTATTTTGAAGTCACCTAATATTTTCTTTATATGTATAGTGGTCAAATCTTCTGAACCCCAAAATAAAGACATATGGGGATTTTCTGTAAAATTCTGGCCATATGGTGGCCACTTCTTTCCGTAGGTGGGACAGTCATATGTATAAATCTCCATGAATTTCCCCCGGTAATTTGTTTCATGGAATAACACATGGTCATCTTACTTAGAACCCCTTCACTTTGCCCACATTCACACACGATCCACACACTTTGCCACATTTCACAATCCACAGCCACAGCCCTTCACTGAACATACTCACCTTGGCCCACTTTCCAAAATTTTGACACCTTCAGGCTTTATCGTTCACTCATCTGGTGTCCACTGCCGACTGCTGTATCAGGCAGTGTTTCCAGGAGCTGTGGCCATAGCGGTGAACAAGAGAGCCAAGGTCCCCGCTCTCACAGAGTGTATATTCCAACAAAGATAACAGACAATAAATAAGCAATTCAATGATTAAGATTTTTTTCAGACAGTGGTAAATATCGTAAGGAAAATAAAATAGGATAATATGAAGGAGACTGATTGAGGAGCAGGGGAATTTTCACTAGGTGATTAGTTTTGTGAACTATGACATGCTATTGGCTCCCACGTGAAAAATCTATGTATGTGTGGGCCCTGGGCTGTCTTTTCTTTGACTCCAATGTCAAAAGATTTTTCTCAGTTCAGGGTGCAGGGCAATATCCATTTCACTGGAAATTTCCAGCTCTCTCCTTTTTCTTTTTCTTTCTATATCTTCCTTCCACTGGGACAGTCCCTTTTCCTTCCTTTGGAGGGCCACTCAGGGGGTCCTGATGCCTCCTTCTAGGATAATACTGCATGACAGACTTGTTGTCCTAATTTTATAGATACCCAATGTACCCAGTGCTCAGCTCGTCCACATACGGGCAGCGGGTTTAACAGTTGGCAGCCAGAGTCTAAGACCACAGATGTACTAAGCTGGGTGGGAGGACAGAGCCCCTAAGTTTCCCTGCATATAACTTCTATCGCAGGCAGCCCCAGCTGGGGTACAAGTGGCTCACCAGTCCTGCATGTCTCTCTTCAGACAAGACTTCAGATCTGGGCAATCTAGAGCACCAGTGCCCTCTCATGGAAGAGCCATGAAGCATCTTCAAGGGAACACGCACACCCCAGCTCTCTCTAAGAGAGCTAGATGATACACAGCACCTTCTAGCCACTGTCCTCCTCCATAGATGAGGAGGATCATGGTGTTGTCAGGAGACGCTGACTCTGCCTGCTCCCTCCATTCCCCCCGCAAAAAATCTGCCCCTGCTGGTGTCTCACTCCTGAAACCACCATCTTTAAGTATCATTTCTTAAGGCTTCCATCCCAAACAAACATAAATCTTCTTAGGACGATTCACTTTTAGAAGTCGTGAGTCATTTACCAGTTAGTAAGAATGAGTTTATGCAGTTCTTCCTTAATAGCAAACTTTGACATAAGGCAAAAAGAAGGACTTTGGGGACATTGAGCTATTCAGAGTACTGGGAATTGTTCAGGAAGGGAGGGTCTGCCCTAAAGGCAAACTTGACTTGTTACATTCATGCATATTATCTTAATTAATACATACAATGACTCAAAAATGTCCAAACTAGTATCCTGGTGCATTTTACAGGTGAGGAAATAAAGTCTGACACCACAGAACCTGGCATAAGGCTGAAGCTCAATAGATTGGTTCCTTCTTTACTCTGCTATTTCATGTAGCACAGAAGATGTTCTAAGAGGAAATCTGCAGAAAGGGGGTCATTGTCTTTCAGCACCTACTGATATGGAAATGCATTGTGGGAAAAGCAGAATAGAGAGGAAAATATAACCAAACACTACAGTTTCTTGAGCTTGAGATCAATCTGATTCTTTATGCAATTCCTCTTTTTCACTCAATTATTTAAGGAAAATTGTAGGTTTCTGTTAATTAGAAATTAACAGATAGCATCTACACCAGGAATCATCATATTTTTCTGTAAGTGAAAGTTTACAGAGATTTTTCTTAACAGGCATGTTTGCTAATGTAAGTTATCAAAACACAGGTTTGCTCCTAACCCCATTGTGAAACAGATATCCATCTCATTACTACAGCAGCTAATGCCTTTCACGCAATCTTGAAAAATGGAGCTAAAGGAATCCAGTATCGCCATATAAAATCAAGAATCTGAGGTTGCTGGAGGGTCAGAGACCATGTCACATTAACCACATGTTATTATTAACACCATTATCATTATCCTCAGTATTATCGGAGGTTGCGGTATATATGCTGGCAGGAGGAGACCTTTAATGAATTTATGTAGGACCAGGAATGTTTAACTTCAGGATAAGATAAGAGAGGCCACTGGGGGCTTTTTCTCCCCATAAAGCTTAGAAGGTGTGCTTTTCCTCCTTGAAGAGTGAGAGCATGAGAATTCAGCTAACTATTTATTCCCATAAACGTACTGGCTGTTTGGCAGGGGGAGCTTGCTTGGAAGCGTCCCAGTAGCAACAGGAGCCAATTTAAGACGGGAAAGTATAGTAGGAAATCTACCTTAGAGATAATTTATAGGCTAAAATCTAAGAGACGCATCTTATCTTTGAGGGTCTTATTTTGAAGGACAACATTTCATTTCAGAAAAATCCTATAGGATCCCTGATCATATTGTTGTAAAGATAAATAACCAGGAATCTGAGGGGTTAAGTAGGCTCCCCAAGGAAGCCCAGCTAGTAAGTGACAAGTTAGAACCTGAATTCAGGTCTCTCATCCTAGTCCTAGTGTTTTCCTCTGTCCTGAACACTGTAGACTCAGATAGAGCAGCCAGACTTGGCCAATCTCATGGATATAGTCAATTACTGTTTGTTGCTTACAATTATTTGTTCGTGCTTTGCTATATGGGTCATTTTAGTCCATAGGCAGCAGTGAAACTCTTCTGCTATCAGCCGTGTCACTGAGCTATTATGTCCTATACTCTACAGTTGTCACTGTTTTGTGGCCAGTGTGGAGATGTGGGCATCATCATGTGACTTTTGGCCATGTATCCAAGTTAGAAGTTGAATCCCAATTGGCACAAAATCAAGTTGCAAGTCAGTCGTGATTGCTGCCAACGTGAGTAAATGTATCGGTTGATTCTTCCATCAAAAAAAAAAAAAGTCATAGGGCTCTAACCTTCACTCTCAATAAATCAGAGCTTTTTAAAAGATTCAAGATGAGAACTCAAGCCTCCAGCCCAGTTTATCTACCTTGTCACAGTAAGCTCACAGTCAAGGGAGTTTATTACATTCCAGTGGACTGGTTTGCTTCACTCTGTGAGAGAAAATTTTGCACCAGGAGACTTTGAGATGGCGACAGAGATAGCGCACCTCTCTCCTCCTTGGGTGCTGAAACACACCAGGGAACAAAACAGATCAAGGTCTTTGCCTCAGGAGTTTGCACTACTAGTAGATAATATTCAATATAGACTGTAGAGAACACCACTGTCAGTTCTATTAAGGTTGGGTTTTTTTAAATAAATAAATGCAAGTCCAGATCTATATTACAATTAGGGACTCAATTTCTGATCTGAAGCTTTTGGTTTCTAGACCTCATTCAGAGATTATCTAGTTAATGATGGCATGGCACCGCTGTAGGAAATTTAAAGCTTTTCTGTGCAAATTTGACCCACATTCCTCTTATTGATTGGCTATACCTAATCTCCCCTCTTTCCTCTGTGTTTTTCTGACTGCTCACCTCTTTCCCATTTCTCTTCGGGGTTAATAAGTAAAAGGAAGAACATGGAACTAATATCTGTCAAGGGCTCTGAATTATAATTCTGGAGAAGGTGATTGTGGGAAAGGAGGACCTCAATAATCCATTTTATCTCTATCCAGTAGGGCCATAGGTTAACTGAGACTTGGTTTTGGCATTTCCTCTTATTTCAAAAAGGAAAAATAAGAAAATATGTATTTGAACATGTATTTGCTATCTCAACAAAAAGCTCCTTATCTCCCCCCGAGGCTGCCTGCCAAGCCCCAGAAGGTTTCAGGGTCAATGATTATCATCTCTCCATTCAGGCACTTTGACATCTGTGAATATGTTGACCTTGAAGATTGGGCTAAGTCATTCCTAACAGATGTTAATTTGATTGCTCAGTTCTGACCTCTCCTGAGGTCTGGTTTTTGTCTTCATCACTGTATTAAGATGGTGATAACCTCCCTGAAGTCATAAAAATGTTCTGAAAAGACTTATCGATCCTAGATTTGAAATTCAACAGATAACTAAAATGTTATTATGGTAAACTTTTAACCTACTCCTTAAGACATATGTCCACCAAGACAGAAACAGAGTTCATGCTTTTTGTCTCATAAAAGACCTCTCTCTCATTTGTTTCTACATTAATAATTACTGGTTTAAAAATAACACAACCTACTCTATCTACTTTGCATTTATTTTTTGCCAACTTCTGGCAAGAACGAGGACCATTATCAACAGGAAATTAATGAAACTCCTTCCTTTAGAAAATTTTGGACTGTGAAAACAAAATTTTTGTTTTGATATCTCAACATTGGAAGACAATGAGGAGATATCAAAAATAGAGATACTTATTGGCTACCTTTAAACAAGTCCCTCAGATTTCAGCCCAGGGTTACAAATGATGACCATCTCTCTGTGCAGCTAAAGACACAGAAGCTCTGGGGGACAAAAGCACTTCTTACTGTCATGCTTCAGTGGGAAGAACATGACTTGGAAGTGAGGCAGAACTGGGCTCAAATCTTAGCTCCACAACTTACCAGCCAGGTGTTCTTAGGAAAATGACCGGACAGAGCTGGGCGTGAATATCCTAATGGGTTAGATGGGGACAAGACCCAGGTTGGTTATTAGAGTTCAAAAGAAAACCCTTCCTTCAAACATACCCAAAGGACACCCAAAGGGACACCGAAACCCAGAGACCTCATTCTCATGCTTTCTTGTCAGCCACGCCCTAAAGCTCTAACTAAAGAACTATAGATTAACCTGTTGTCCTTAGAAGCTTCTTAACCTGAAGTGGAGATAATATTCGCCAAATGCTTTCAGAATGTCAAAAACAGGAGATTAAGGTAAGGATAAAATATTAAATACATCACTACACTATTAAAATGCCCCCAGAATGGGTAAATTATATGTCAGAAAAACTTGAAACAGATGGTCTAGAGTCAGGGAGCTCACTGAGGTAGTGAGGAACCGGGTTAGACTATGGCCCAGCAGGGAAGATGGGAGCAAGATCTACAAGGTTCTAGAAATCACTGACCATTCTAATCCAAACCACCCTTGGTCTGGGCCTTCAGCAGCTTCATCTCCGTGGGCACCTGCATTATTCTCCACAGTGGAACCAGAGGTTTCTGGTGGGGAAAAACACCCCCAGAGAGGAAGAAAATCAGGATCACATTCAGAGATGGCCAGGTGGACCTTCACCTCTCCCTTCCTGTTTGCTGATGCCCGAGATTCTTTTAACTAAAGTGGAGCACTTTTCAACCCATAATTATAGCTAAAAGGCTTAAACTTCACAAGTCTGTTTCAGACAAGGTGTTGATGAATATGACTTCCAGTCAAAATATAATCAGTCAGCCTCAGTCAACAAATGTCAATGACTGGTTATCAGATCCCTCTCTGCTTTGAGAGAGGAAAAAGGTGAAGAGGGCAAGGTCCCGAACACCTGAGGGAGAGAAAGGGTCACCACCAGAAGAAAAGCTGATGGGAAAAAAGTTAGCTTATGTGACAGTTTTGCCTCAGGTGGGTCTTGTTTGCAGCTGGGGCGGGGGGGTGGTGGTTAGCAGAAGCTGATTTAACTCTAAGATTTGGTTTGGGGAGGTTTGTGGGGTTTTTATTTTTTTGTTTTATTTTAGTTTTTGTTTGATCGGCCTCTGCAAATATCGTAAATCTGTTAGCAATGATTTATGAACTGCTTTTCCTTTGGTGATGTTTATTTATTTATCATGGAGCTGGTTGGCTTCTTATTGAAAAAAAAAAAGGCTCCTGATAAATTGATAGCTTAGGTGCTGTAAGGGAAGTCCAACCTGCATTAGATGCCACAACTCACTCTGCATTATACCCCTTTTACGGTGACACAGCCTGATCAGCCAGCCATCAGCCCATCAGCCAGACAGTGAGACATCGGGCCAGTCAACCAGACAGATGGTGGGAAAGTCAGTCATTCAGTCAGTCAGACAGACAGACAGACATTTGGTCAGACATTTAGTCAGCTGGCCAGCCAGTCAGTCAGATAGTCAGTCATTTAGTCACATAGTTCCAACAGGCAGTCAGGCAGACACACAATCAGACATTTTTTCAGACATTTAGTCAGATAGACAGTCATTCAGTTGAACATTCAGTTCAGAATTATGCTTATAGTATAAGTGAAGGTGTTGCCATAGTTTAAATCTGTTTCCTCCTTAGGAGTTTGGTATGACGAAAGTGAGTTTTAAGAACAAAGTAGGTTTAGGACCCAGATCAAAGGATTACCATAGTTTCTGGTGACCTGGAGTTAGTCTCCGACTTTGGCTCATTGCAGGCCAGATTTCAAGACCCTTCAACAATCTTTTTCATAGTACTTGAGTCTATGTCAATTGACTCCAGTCAATTGATTTTGGAGTCCGAAGACCTGGTGCTTGACACAATGTAAGTCCCATGATAGGAGCGTACGTCAGTCAAAGAAACACTAACTGTTATAACAAGAAAATCTTGGGACTTCAATGGGTTAGGATAAAAGAAGTTTACTTCTTCTCCAGGTGCTGGCTGACAGAGGTTTGGCCATCCAACAACCACAGCAGTTGTCCTGCGTGTCAACAAGCAGCAGAGGATCTGACAGGCAGTTGTCATGAGTCAGGCCTAGAAGGGGCCCACGTACTCCCACCCCTGCCCATTAGTCAGAACTCAATCACATGTTCGTATCCAGCTGCAAGGGAGGCTGGGAAGCTCATCTACCTGTGGGCCCAAGAGGACTGGGAAACATACTGGGCTTCCAGCTGGTCTTTGCCATCATGCTCAATAAATATTTGCTGAATGAATGGTTCTAAGCTCCACACAACCATTTACTGAGCCTTATGATTATGTTTAAATGTCTAATCTTAAAAATATATGTTAAATTTTATCTGCGTAAAAAGCATAATACCTTAGAGCTGCGGTCCCCGACAGCCAGGCTGAGGCTGAGTACTGCTCTGTGGCCTGTTAGGAACTGGGCCTCGCATCACCACCTGAGCTCCACCTCCCTGTACCCCTGGTCTGTGGAAAAATTTTCTTCCATGAAACTGGTCCCTGGTGCCAAAAATGTTGGGGACTGCTGCCTTGGAGGGCTTGCTATGGTTTGAATATTTGTGTTCCCCTCCCAAAATTTACATGTTAAAATCCTAACCTTCAAGATGATGGTATTAGGAGGTTGGACCTTTGGGATGTAATTAGGCAATAGGGCAGAGCCCTCACAAATGGGATTAGTGCCCTTCTAAAAGTGACCCAAGAGAGATCCCTGTCTCTTTCTTCCAAGTGAGATTATGGTGAAAAGACAGACAACTAGGAAGCAGGAAACAGGCCCTCACCAGACATGGGTCTGCCAACGACTTTATCTTGGACTTTCCAGCCCCTAGAGCTGTGAGAAATAAATTTCTGTTGTGTATAAGCCACCGAGTTTATGATGTTTTGTTATAGCAGCCTTAACAGACTAAGAAAGGGCTTTTTGTTTGTTTTTTTTAATTTTGTGTTTTTGGGGAGTTGATGGATCTGAGTAAGTAAAAGGACTTATAAATTGAGAGCATTCAACATAACCTTTTCTCAGATGAATGTTCACCTAGAAAGGCTGAAAAGCAAGTTCGAGGACTCCACGTACAGTAAACACAAGTAATACAATTGGGATTATTTAAAATGACAAGATTGTCCTCGTTTTCTTTCTCCAACTTATATGGTATACATTTAACAGCATACATGATGACTCAATTTGAGACTCCCTTTGTCCAACAGAAAGAAGCTTCACAAACTAATATAACCAATTTGAGTTATTCACACATTCACAATAACCTATATACACGGTTATTCATTGCAGCATTATTTGTAATAGTATTAAGATTAAAAGCAATCAAAATGTCCATGTTTCAAATTATCCTAAACCAATTTGGCTCTTCAGGAAATATCAGTTTCTTTTGATAACTGTTGACAGCCTCTGGCTGCTGCTGGTGAATAGAACCTATATGTCCCCTACCTTACAGTTTCTCTTCCAGGAACTATGTTGTAATTCCACACCAAATTCCAGGTGCTATAAAAGCAATTCTCAGACAAAATTCTTCCTATTATGCAAACATTTGCTAGTATATACAGTATATGTTTAGTAAGCAGAGTCAAAATGCAGACACATAACATGTTCTGTAGGTAGAGATGTCTGTTTTCTGCTCCAGGTACTTCAAACAACAGAAGCCAAGATATTCAGAGAGAAAGCCTGGCCAGCTTTCTGGGTAGATCAGGTGAAAAGGTGCTCTGTGAAGTGAAAGACACAGAACCAGTGAGCCACCTCTGTGTCTTGAGAGTTATATCAATGGCAATAGATGGCTTACTTGAGAAATCTCTTACTTTGTTTATTCAAGGACTATGAAGTATATATAATTTTCTTAACCAAATACCTATTTTGAACTCTACTCATTTCATCTTCTATGCTAATTAACATGCCTCGTGGTGTAGATTTCAACGAGAATATTTGAAGTGCTTGAAATGTTGATTGTTGGTCAGACTACTTCAAATGTTGACTAATCACTCCCAAGGTCCAGATCAGATTTCACTCATACATATCACAGAATTTACTCTAAATTGTTTCAAAAGAAAATTATCATGGAGACAATACACTTGTTCCACTAACAGAGGACTGGTTAAACCAATTATGATACACTCATAAAACGAAATGCTGTGCAGCTATAGGAAAGAAGGAGGGCACACACATGAACAGCTATGGAAATGTGAAACCCGTTATATAATCACAAGAAAACAGACAAGCACGGGACATTATGTATGGTGTGCCTCCACTCGAGTAGAAAAAGATAATTTACATATTGTGTACATGCATAAATATCTCTGGAAAATGCACAAGAACTAGATTATATTGGTCACACAGGGGAATAAGGTAGTGTGGGGATACTGGGATGGGAGAGAGATTTCAGCATTTTCACATTGTATTATTTCAAAAATAATTTCAATATAAAAGATTAAAATATTAATAGTTGATTTTTGTGAGAGGTGAAAGGTGTGGATCCTAATTCAGTCTTCTACATGTGGTTATCCAGTTTTCCCAGCACCATTTATTGAATAAGGATTCTTTTTCCAGTGTATGCTTTTGTCGGCTTTGTCAAAGATTAGATGGCTATATGAGGATGGCTTTATGTTTGGATTCTCAGTTCTGTTCCACTGGTCAATGACTCTGTTCTTGTGCCAGTACCAAGTTGATTTGATTACTACAGTCTCGTAGTATACTTTGAAGTCTGGGAGCCTCCCATTTTGTTTTTATTGCCTAGGATTGCTTTTGCTATACGGGGTCTTCTCTGGTTCCATACAAAGCGTAAAATTAGTTTTTCTATATCTGTGAAAAATGATGTTGGTATTTTAATAGGGATTGCATTGAATCTGTAGATCACTTTGGGTAGTATAGACATTTTAACAATGTTGATTCTGCCAACCCATGAGCATGGTATGGTTTTCCATCTGTTTACGTCCTCTGCTATTTCCTTCCTCAATGTTTCATAGTTCTCCCTGTAGAGGTCTGCTACCTCCTTAAATAAATATATTCTTAGGTACTTTATTTTCTTTGTTGCTATTGTGAAGGAAATTGAGTCTGTGGTTTGGTACTCGATTTGACTGCTTTTGGCGTATATGAATGCCTCTGATTTATGTGTATTGATTTTGTATCCTGAGACTTTACTGAATTCATTTGTCAATTCCAGGAGCCTCTTGGTTGAATCCTTGGGGTTTTCTAGATATAATATCATATCATCAGCAAATAATGAGAGTTTGATCTTTTATGTCCCCATTTGGATGCCTTTAATTCCACCCTCTTGTGTGATTGCTGTAGTCAGGACTTCCAGCACTATGTTGAATCGAAGCGGAGATAATGGGCAACTTTGTCTGGTTCCAGTTCTAAGTGGGAATGCTTTCAGTTTTTCCCCATTCAGTATGATGTTGGCTGTGTGTTTGTCATAAATGGCTTGTATCATTTTTAGGTAAGCCCCGTCTATGCCTATTTTGTTAAGCGTTCTTATCATAAAAGGGTATCAACTCATGCTGGGTAACAGACTTAAATCTAAGGTGTGAAACTGTTAGAATTCTAGAGGAAAACGTTGGAAATACTCTTCTAGACATTGGCCCTAGGCAAAGAATTTATGAAGA
>CAUYSK010000624.1:0-78347 GCA_963575035.1 Avahi laniger | reverse complement strand
CGTAAAAATAATTTAAAAGTTTATTTTTTGGCCTGCCCAAAACCGGCCCCTTTAAAGATTTATGCGAACCACCTAAAAAAAAAAAAAAAAAAAAAAAAAAAAAAAAATCTCTGTAAAGGTAATGTAAAGTATTTAACCTTAAACTCTGTGGGAATTAACCAAGTTTGTTAAGTGGAGCTAATCTAATTATCTAAGGGGCTTTTACTCAGTGTTCTTGAATATTAATTAAAAGTCACATAAATTCTTCCTATGCACGAAAGTTTCCTGCCGTAAAAACAAATGATCAAATGGAAGGTTCGCTCTCCTTTCTTAAAACGGATGCTTGCCTCAGTCCTTTTTTCTTTCAAGATATTTTTAATGTCCTTAAAGTGTAACTCACCGTTATCCCAAGAATGGAAAGACAAGCACCACATGTACTCACCATCAAATTGGTATTAACTGATCAACACATAAGTGCACATATAATAACAACATCTACTGGATGCTGGGCAGGGGGGAGGGGAGGAGGGGGAGGGGACGGGTACATGCATACACAAAGAGTGCAATGCGCACCACCCGAAGAATGGACATATTTGAAACTCAGACTTGGGGGGGAGGGGAGGGGCAAGGGCAACAAACGTAACCTAAACATCTGTACCCCCCTAATATGCTGAAATAAAAAAAAAAATGTAACTCACCAAATTAAAGTCATTATTGAGCCTTTTACTGGCACTACCCTGATGAAAACCATGGGGCAGGTTATAGAGGGAGATGGATTTTGTTTATCTTTCCTCTTGCTACAAATACAACAGTGACCACAGAGTACACTGGGAACACTCCAAAGTCCTGGAAGAAATACAAAATTACAAGAGCCACTCCTGGATTCCTTCTTACTCTCACTTCTCCTAAATCCAGGTGTCAAATTATATTATCGATCTCCATCCTGTGAAAGACAGGGATAGTAAGTATTCAATAAATGTCTGATTAATTGTAAGCCAACTCTCTAGTAATTAAGGTACTAATTATGTACAATTGCAAACAATGCCATTTCACATCAGTTTTCTTAGCTTCCTAATCATATGGTTTTACGTCACTTAACTCAATGCAAGAATTACTCTCTTGGAAGAGATACTAGTCTTCCATCTCACCAGGTAGCAGATTTTACAGCAGTATTATAATAACTGAATGACGGATATTTTAGAAAGCTCAAATACTTTAAAGCAAATCCCAAAGGTACCTGATTCCCAAAGAGCAGAAATTTACAACTGAAGATAATATACAAAATACTGTTCTTGAGCAATATAGCTGAAATCATATAAATTTAAGAGAATGTATCCTTGGAAAAAAGGAAGTTAACAAGCCAAACAAAATAAATAATAATATTTATATAGATTCAGGTTTTATTTTCATAATTATCTTCCTATAGAAGCAATAATCTGCATTTCTATAACACATTTAATAGTCATTAAAGAGCAGGAAAAAACAGGAATAGCACAGATTCCATACACAAATACCATACTCTGCATATGTACAAATAAATTCAATATATTAAATATATTTTGTAGACTGCCTTCGCTTACAATATAAAAGAACATTGAAAATCAGATTCTGGGCATACTCATGCAGACTTTCACTTTGGTAAAAGCGATGACACTAGAATTCTGGAAAATAATTTTTCTTGCTGTAAACACCAAGTTTTCCACTTTTGTCTATACTTTCAGGATAAAAGGCTTACGTAAGTGGAAAAATAAAATGTATAAATGTGAAACAAATGTCCTTTACTAGACACCACAAAGAATAACCCTAACATCAAAGAAATAACCCCTGTGTCCTGCATATTCGATCTCAAATGCAGGCAGGGTGCGGGCGGGTTGCACGTGTACACAGCCTTTCATGTTGCTTAAAGCTCAGCTACATTACAGTTACAGAATACACTGTGCTTTTTTGCTTTAAGTTTTCAATACATAAGAAGAATAAAATTAAAATTTTTCCCCCAAAGCTGTAATGGGTAATATGATCTACAAACAGTCAAAATATCTTTACGGTGCTGCCAAATCTGTATTAATTAGCTCAAGTGAACATTAATGTAAGACTCAAGAAATTTCTGATGGGATCTAAAGGAGACAAACAGCAATGATGGGATTTTTGAAACATTAATATGTCTTTAATTGCAAATTCCTAAATATAGTTTTATTTAGATTGTTCATAGTTAATCTCAATACAATTAAAGAACTATGCAAGTAACTTAAGGAATCAAAACACTAAATTTCCTAGTGTTTTGTATCAGACCTACAATAAAGACTGTACATTAACATCCACCCCTCCGGGCACTTGCCAAGGAGGAGGATACTCTGTCTAAGCTCTCCCACAGAACTGTGAATGAATCACTTCTGATACTCTACCTTAGTGTTTCCAGGAAGTCTAGCAAAACTAAGCATGCCATACTCAATTAAGGTCTGATCCTAAAAGAGACAGAGATAGGGCACGAACAAACAGGAAACTCCTTTGGGTAGCATGTGCCTGCGAACGCACGCTGCTGTGTTTGTAGGCTCTTTCCAATGATCAGATTATGAAATGGGTCTGAGCCACACAGGAGAAAAAAGAATGCTTCAAAACTAACATTTTAGGAAATAACTATAAAGGATTAATATACTGGCAGTACAGTGTTTTAAATATATGTCTTTCAAAAACAATTCTTCCCTTTCAGCTAAGTTTTTTATAGTATACAGCACTTCCCATGTAAAGTTTATGGTGTAGTTGTAACTCAAATCAGAAAATATTTTAGAGGAAAAAAAATGTGTATATAGTAGACTGACAGTAACATCACCTCTTTCTTTGAATGTATAAAAAAGGTCTTCATTAGCTTCCATCTGCTCAAGAACCATGTAGGTTTGGATGTATTTTTTAGATGGAAGAAATACCCATACTTCAGAGAAGCCTGAAGACATTTACAGAATCACTTTAATATGCTACCTTCAAAATTTTGTAAACCTACATATAAAAGCTTAAGTCCATCTTTTATGAGGTAAATAATATTTTGAGGCTCAAAATAGCTTCCTGTCCCAATCTCATCTCTGAAAAGATTTAATAATTTAAATGCATCTAATATTGTGAGGGATAAATTTCCTTTTCAAAACAGAAATTTTTAAAGTAACTTTTTTTTACCAGTAAACCTTTTAGCAGCAATTATTAAATTAAATGAAAAACAAAATGTTCTAACAATAAATTACAAGAGCCCAAGAGAGAAGACCACCTGCCTGTTGCCCCTTTTGTTTAGAATGTAATTTATCTAGAATTTGGCTTGCAAATTTTAACGTCAACTGTACTAAAAGGTGGCAGTACATTTTCTATTAATTCTTACTGGTGTCTTAGAAAAGCTCTTATCATGGAAAGAAACAAAATGCTTCACAGGTGGTAGATACAATGAGTGATCTGGGGGAAAAGATAACTAAAAATTACTCTTTATTAGTATTTACAATCATGACTGCGACAAAGCGTGGATGCCCTTAAACAAGTCCCAAGTCCATGAGATTCTCCCTTTTTTCTTTTTCTGCAAGCAAAATACTAGCACAGTCCTCCTGAGTACTCATCTTCCTCTTCATCAGCAGCTGCAGTGGTGACGCCATCAGGCTTGGCCTGCGGTGTCGCGGGTGATTTCTTCTTGATTCCCCCTCCTGGAACCATCAAACTCAGGCCCAGCTTAGCATACTGTCAATGACAGAACATGTTCTCAGAAGCTGGGTAGCGAGAATCCCGACATGTTCAGTTAGCGCTAAAAAGACAGAGCCCAGCTCTCCACCCTCATGAACACCAATTCCTTTCAGATGGGAAAACGAAACGACAATGCTCTGTTAGAGCCTCATGACCATGACGTGACAGGTACACACTAGTAAAAATATCAATTAGGTCTTAAACTGACCTGATACTATGATAAGACTCTAAAGTCCTAAGACCAAACAAACAGGTGTTCACAAATCTACTGAAAAAGAAATGAGAAAAAAATAGAAACTTACACACAAGGTTCACTTTATGCGTAAGGCATCGTGCGAGGCTGTTTCTCACACGCTGACTAATGTATGCTTCACAGCAGTCAAGCAAGATGGGTACCAGAGCTCTATTTTTAAACATAAGTCAACTGAGGCTTAGAGACAGTTCAGAACCTGCATCACAGCTAGCTGTCACAGAAGCAGGGTCCCACAGGTCTACTGAATTATGAAGACCACTAGACGATGGACCCCTTTCAGAGAGTGAGCCTGAAAGAACTTCTTAATAAAACGAGCAACCTACAGAGGACAACAGATGAAAGGGGAAGCCGAGAAAGAGGCTGATTTAAAAATACGCATGTGATCCACAGTTAGATGGCTGTAAACCCACATGACATCCAATTATCTAAATCTATGGTGAACTTCCACGCAAGTGGTCAGTTTCTTTAAGAGTAGTAGTTTGAGAAGAAAAAGAGGTAGAAAATCTCACGAATCCATGGGAGAAAACAACCTCACTAGAAGCTCTTCCTTTTAAGAAGAAAGAGGGAAGCTACCCAAACAGGCCCACTTACGTCATTGTCCATGTACTTGAAGAGCGGCGAGTTGCAGACCTCGGACACTTGATCTTGGTCTTGCTGGTCGTAACCTTCGAGCAGCTGTTCGAGTGCAGCACAGTCTTCACTGCCATTGAACCCTGGTATGCTACAGTAAGCACAAAGCACACTTCTTCACTTTTTCCTTAAAAGAATACTTCCCAGCCAGGGCTGATTCTGCCCCTGGCAGACAGCTGACAATGTCTGCAGACATTCTGGTTGTTACGAGGGAGGAAGCACCACTGGCGTCCAGCGGGCAGGACCGGGGATGCTGCTAAAAACCCTGCGGGGCACAGAACAGCCCACACCAGAGAGCTGTTAGCCAGCCCGAATGTCCCGAATGTCCAAGTGTGGAGACTGAGAATGCTCGCTTCAATCACCCCTAACAAGATTCTCCTGCAACGTACAATCTGAGAACTATTATTGTTTCCTTTTTTGTGTTGTCTCTTTCTTAGAAGGCAAATAAAGCTAAATGACTAAAGTCATTCACTCCCATGAAGGTTCCCGAGGAAAAAAACACAGGAAAGAAAACAACCTGTAAAAATCCTACTGTAAAAGCTAAAATCATAGTTGAGCACTCCTATCGCTAATGAAGACTTACTAGAAAAATCAGTTCCATGGCCAGGAATATGTGCCTAAGCAGCAATCTTAGCTGAAGAAACAGCAACGTCAACACTGCAAGTGAATACGGCCCAGACGATGCCTTACCTGTAGCTCTCCCGGACACACCTCTCCGCAGCCACGTAGTCGTTTCTGTGTAGATGAACTAAGACTTGAGCAATTGTTTTCTAAAACAAAAAAGGTGATCATGGTTAAATTTATTTCTATTTAATAAAGTCAATTTCCTAGCAATATCAAAAACACCTGGAATTTAACTTTCAGAATGTTGGTTTGTATAATATATAGATAGTAACTTCCACAAGACACCTGAGGGAAAATATCCTAAAACAGTACTTCTCAAACTCTCACGTCCTGGGATTTGGTTGACGTGAAGACTCCGGAGAGGAGAACCTTGGGTTCAGCCGCTTCTAACAAGTTCTCAAGTGCTGCTGCTACACTGGTCTGAAGACCGCACTTTGAACACAAGCCTTAGAACACAACCACCACGTTTAAGGGAATTTCTTTCAAATATCCATATAGATTTTTATCTTGAAAAGGGATTTAAAAAAGGGGCAGGGACATGTAACTCTACAATTAAACTTTTGAATTCTTAAGAAGATACTAGGAAAAAGATGTATGAATGAAAACGTCAGAAAACATAACTGATAGCATTTATAAATCAACATAAAAGCAGTAATAAAATCCAGGACATGACTAATAAAAACTTATCAGCTAAATAGCTCTTCATAAAGTATTTTTCAATCTTTTGAATTTCTATTCTTCAGATAACTTTTACTGATCTTCAAGTTCACTAAGTCTTTCCTTTGTCACCTACATCATGAGATTAAGCTCATCCAGTATTTTATTTCGAATAATGTGCGTTTCAGTCCTAAAATTCCCATTAAGTTCATTTTTATAGTTTCTATAAAAATAAATTTTTTTTCTATCAGAACACAATAGGTCTCCTTTTCTCTTCATTTCGATTGGTTTACCTTTGCCTCATGGAGCACTTATGACAGCTACTCCAAAGTCTTGATGTGATAATTTCAACAACTGGGTCACTTCTGAGTTGGCAACAGTTGTCTTTTCCCCTGAAAACTGGTCACAGTTTCCTGGTTCTTCCATGTTGAGTAACTTTAAACTGTACTGTGAGTGTTCTGCTGCACAGCCTCTGCTGTGATCTTAGGAGGGTGTGGATGCTTCTAGCAGGCAATCAGCCCAGTTAGGTTCACATTGCATACTGTGTCTTGCTTTTGGTGGGCAGTGGTTCTAATCTTAGTTCAAATCCTTTGTTGTGCAGCTTTGGGTCATTCCCTTCCAGGGGGCTATGTGAGACTTGGACAGTGGTTTAAATCTTATTTCAGTTTTCAAAACTCTGCACTCCTACTTTGGGCCTGTCCCACCCATGCACAGCTGGGAAGTAAACCCAAGGCTTGTATGGGCCATGCACACACTCAGGGGATTCCTTTTTCCAGCTCTCTCCTTCCTGGGATTTTCTCCTCACTCTCTCAGCTCATCTTCCCAGGTCCTCTGGCCAAAGAGACTGGGGTTCTTTTCGAGTTTTCTCAGCCTGAGCCACCATCACAGCTGTAGCTCCATGACTAGGGTTCAACCATGGAGCAATGCCAAGGGAAGAAAAAGAGGCAAATAATGGGACCTCTTTTCCCAGTTCCGCTGGTTAGAAAAATGGGGTTTCCTTTGCAGTTTTCATTGTACTAGGGCCTCTGCTACCCAGCTCCACGGCTGGGGGCTTCTCTCAGGGTAATGCCACAAGAAGAAATAGAAAAAAACGTGGGCAACTCACTCCCATGTTGGTTGTTTCTCCAAGGGCTGTTCCCCCACTCTGTCTGCCTGCTTTTATTTACTTTGCAGAGTTTGACGGTAGCTGTTCTTTGAATTTTATCTGGTAAATTAGCTATAATCAGCAAGAGAGACAGGCTATAGTGGCCTTACTCTGTCTTCGTCAGAAACAGAGACTCATAAATATTATTTTACAAAAACATAGAAATACCCATAGAATCCTATCTTAGGTATTTATTTATGCCAATATGAAATATTATATAATGTAAAGCCACAAATGAACACTTTCAAAGAATACCTTATAACAAGTTGGATAATTCTCAATTTCCTTATAAATATTTTTTTCTTTCTGAATAGAGAGGGCTGCCTCATCAAACCTAAAAACAAAACAAAGAAATGTAAAACAAGGCAAATCTAAATGATCTATATAGCGACGTCACCTTTGTAATGATATTTGTAATATTTGATATTTCAGATTTTAGAGAAACAAAGAGGACAGGTGTTGCTAGCAACTGCTCCATGAGCCATGTTTCCGTGAGCTCTGCTCACCTGGCTTGTCTTTTAAATGCCCGACTCCGCTTGTAGGTATCAAGGTGACAAAAGAACTTAAGGATGGGTGAGTTCAAATGTAGAGTTTGACATTTGGTAAGGATTGTCCATTAACAAGTTATCTACGGAACAAACTGCTTTGTAAAATGTATTAGACCGACTAGTCTCAATTTCATCACCACAGCTTTCTTTCGGCTAAAAGCACATTCAGATGCCCCAAGAGCACCCCCACCCCTGTCTTGTGCTCACCATCACATACCCCTGCTGCCTCAGTGGGCCCCAGTAAGCTGCATGCTGCTTAAGAGGGCAGCGTGAAGGGGAAGCAAGTTCGAGGGCTAAACAAATCCTCCCTGCACCTCCCGTCTGCAACGTTCTTCATCTTTCCATCTACTCTCGCACATTCCGCTTTTCTTCTATTCCACCCAATGGCAGATGAAGAGGAAGGAGAGGAAAGGGATCACCAAAATTTTCCCCAAAACCTTCCAGGCCCCTACCTCTTTCTCTCTCCCCCAGCCCTAAATTCATCAAATCCTAATCGGATCCTCCTCTCCCCGAAAAGCTGTCGTATACTCTGAATTCCAGAACTCCTTTAGCAGAACCTAACTAAGGACTGGATGGATTATGCAGTCTTCACCCATTTCTCTCATCTCAATGAACAATCTGAGGTTACAGGAGCGACTACCAGTGGCCTTGCACTGGGAGTTCACACAGCCCAACAGCTGTACTGTTAGGATACAAAGGGAGAGATTTGTGATCCAAAATAAAAATGTAAAAATGTTCTACTATATGCTCTATTTTTCTGTATGTTAGTTATCTTTTAAAAAAACAGTTGCATACACACACACACACACACACACACACACACAGTAGCTTGGTTTATGGTAATAAACCAATGCTTATATCATGAGTTAAATTAAATTTTTGTGGGCTACACTCTGGCAACTTAGTGCCTCGTAAAATAACATTCACTGGAGAAATGCACTCTGAATTTCCAAAGATCAACTTGATAAATTTTTGGAACAAAGCTTATAAGCTGGTTACAGTAGAGGAATTCTAAAATTGCCCCCAAGATTCTCATCCTTCATATACACTCCCTGTATAATCTCCCTTTGAGTGCAGGCAGGACCTCTGAATATGATGGGACATCACTCCTGTGTTTAGGATACTTATCAGTTGACTTTGAGTGAATCACCATCTGTATGAGCCTGACACCAGGTGAGCCCTTAGAGGGCCTGGGCTCTTGCTGAAGTTGGAGACTGGAGGTCAGAGATGTGCTCCCGATGCCTTTCATCAGCAGCAAACTATCATGCTGTGAACCACCTATGGGCACATGTCCAGAACTGAAGGTGCACTCTAGGGCCGACAGTGCGCCCTGGCCGACAGGGAACAAGAAAATAGGGATCTCTGTCACACAGCTGCAAGGAAAAGAACTCCGCCAATACCCAGGGAGCTTGGAAAAGGACCCAAGCCTCAGGTGAAATCACAGGTCCATCAGACCCCTTGATTTCAGCCTGGTGAGATCCTGAGCAAAGGAACCGGCTACATTGTGTCCAGACTTCTAACCTATAGAAACGGTGAGGTGATCAGTCAGTGTTGTTTAAAACTGCTGGTTGTGGTAATTTATTATGCAGAAATAGAAAATTAATGCAAGGGAGACTAAATGTATCCATATCATTTGTTAACTGTGACCATGAGCTTATCACAGATCCTGTTTTATAAAATAAATTACATAAGAATATTCTGAGACTGCAATGTTTAGATTTTATCATTCTAGTAGGAATCTCAGTATTTTAAGTTTTCTATATATTTAACTATAAAGATTACATTCTTCACACATGAATTATTTATTTCCTTGGCACAAAAATAGCATTCCCATGTGCTAATATGCACCTAACAAGAGCCAAGAGAAATAGTCTGCATTTATATGGATGTGTAGTCAAAAACATTGATCAACTTTCCTAAAGTCCATGAAACTGGCATGCAAAGCCATCTGTTTTCAAAATGTATCCAGGAAAGTATCCATTACTTATTATAATCAATCACAGATGACTTCAACTTTCCTATCAAGTAGTTCTTAATATCCCTAACAAAATAAAATGTATCTGGTTTTGCTGAAGACAGGATACACTGTTTTCATCTTCTTATAATTAAAAAAAAAAGAGACCCAAATAAAATTAAAAATGTAAACTTCACAGAAATCATGTACATGTGGCAGGAAACTGCCACAGAACATCATTCATCAGATGTCATGCAATAGACACCTTCCTCGCCATGACTCAAACTTTTGCTCTGGCCCCAACTATTAATATTTCCTGAACTCCAGAATATATATTTTAAACTATCAACAAAAATTTTTAGCCTATTTGTTATATCCCCAACTAAGCTTATAATCATGAGTGATAAGTTTGTTCCTATACTCCTCACCTCAGTTATTAATGGCATCATGGTCATGACAGTTACCCAAGACCGAAACCCAGTGACTCTCTTAACCGTACACACCCCCAAACACATGCACACCCAGCCCTCCCTGCGTTTAAGATCTAGTGCCTGTCTCAGATGACGGGTGCGCTTTTCTTTGCTAATTGAGTGGGATTTGGTTCACTGAGGAAAAACACACTGTGTGCTGGTCTGCTTCCTGCTCTGGAACCTCTCTGGAAGGCCAAGGGATGTAAGCCCTAAGCCATGATCAACCTGCTAGAAAGGCCTTTCTAAGAGGCAATGAGGGCACTGGTCTTGGACTGACTCTGAGGCCACCCCAGATGCTACCCAAATGAAATTCTGGCTCTCCAGAACTGAAGGAAAAGCAAGAGACTAATATATTGAATACATTAACTTTGCTATGCTAAATATAAAGTATTGCTACATTAGGACTAAATCTTACAGTCTCACGTTAATGTAACAACCTAAGCGTATTAACTAAATATAACAAGCATAATTGTAAATTTTATGCCACACACTCTATTAGCAGATACTACTTGTGTAAAGTATAAAATTGCCACCTGTGCTAGTTCTGTTAGGAAATTAATGCAATCAGATTGCAATTTAAGTATATACTGAAGTTACTCAAATAACACTTAAATTTTCACAATTATCTTTCCATTAGTATAAACTTTTCATGTTTTTTCCTACCCCGCACTACTTAAGTTCCTGATTAGAAGTACCACGGCAGCAGACTTTTAATTCTTTCATACGGCAGTCACCCGAGAACACTTTTTGAAATATCATATTCCCGAATAAATTTAAAGCAATTTTTACATTGTTACACAATTCAAAAATATATTTCCATAAAATTTTTGTTCAAACGCTGCAGAAAATATTTTAAAATGCATTTTTACTAAAAAGAGACAGAATAATAAAACAAAATCATGAAGTAAATAAAAGACCCAATTGGTTGCCCGAGATTTATATATTTCCACAGTCCACCTTTGAAGCATATCCACACAACAGTCTCACTTCTGCTGCTAATTCAATTCGTACCTTCCTCCTCCACTGCAGCTGTGAAGAAAACTCAGTACTTGTTTTAGAACAACGGTTTTCACTACACCTGTCAAAATCAATCGGCAATGTTTTCAGAATGATGATGGCTACTGGCCCTAAGGGAGCTCCCTAGAGGAACACGCACAGTTAGATGGCGGCGGGACTCAGCCGACCTCCAGGGGAGATCCTGGTCCCTCTCCTTTGCTATTCCCCCTAAACCACAGTTTTAGATAATCTGTTTGGGAAACAAAAGGGCAAAAGATGACATGGAAAGGAGAAATACTTTAGGGTAGCTGAAGCACAGTGGACCCACACAGCGCTGTCCTCACCTTCTGGAACTTCACGTCTTCCACCTTCCCCGGGGTCCTACAGGAAGGGCCCAGTGCTCTACCAAGGCACGAGGAGCCTTAGGGCAGGACTGTTAGGAGGTGCAATGGATGGGAAAAGGAGGTAAAGATACGCCAGGACTTGACTACTGTCTGCCCTGTAATGGAACAGTCAAGGACACTCTTCTCTGTTTCTACCAAGCAGGGCCCTGCTCACAAGAGTCAGAATCTGGGTAATACCTTCCAGTTCAGCTATTCGGCAACAGCCTGGGAGCCACCACCAGGAACGGCTTAGTCTCTGTCACCAACACTTTCAGGGACTAAAATGAACCATTTATAAGTTGAGAATTGTACATCTAAATGAGAATGTTTAATAGTTACTTCTAGATTAAGGTATTCTCGTGTTCCTCTAAACCTATTTGAATAATATTTTAGAATCTGCAGTCTTCATGATGAAAAAATTTAACTGAGTCTCAGAAAGGAAGAGATAGATTCATTAGTCATAATGTATCTTGGGTCTTTTCTGTCACTGCAAAGCTATGGAAAAATTTCAGTTAAGATACCTATGTCCAGATTTACAATCTCCTAAAGGTGTTGACCTTAAATATTATTGAGAATTTGGCAAACAGAATTTTATTAATCATAGAAATTGTTTACTAACTGTAAATTGAGGTAAAGTAAAAAACAAAAGGAAAATCCAACAGGATTCTAGCTTTCTGGGGTTCAGCTATTTGTGCCTTAATTTATATGCTTAAAGGATAAAAAAATGGATAAAAAAAGGATAAAAAAATTTAATGACACTACTTGGCTGTCAAGAACTGTCAACTTCATAGGTGAACATTTAGGGCATCTTTGTCATTTATCCCAATATTCTTACTTTTCCTCAAGAGAGATATACTACAGCTGATCTTAGCCAAAAGGTCAAGATGGTATGTGGAAGACATTATGATCTAACCAAATAACAGATGAAGAAAACCATTCTCTCCGATACTGCGGCGCCATGCACGAACACAAACTCAATGCGTAATAAACTTTGGCATTACACTTTAGAAAAACAGATCTTTTAACACCTAATTCTATGTGTCTACCATCTAGTAGACGTCAGTTTTTCCACTGAGTGGACAGATGTTGTCTATAGCTGACACCATGTTACTCACCAGTCAAATGTGGATTCAGAGCACACATGGACACACAAGAATACAGTTTCGAAAGACATACCTGCGTCCTCGTACTAGCAGTCTGGAAGCTTTTCCTAGTAATTCAACTGCCTGTCGTAAGCGTTCCTCATTCTGAAGGAATCAAAGAAAAAGAAATATTGGCTGCATTAATGCAGAAATCTTTTTCTCTCTCAATATTTATTTTATAAAGAAGTAATGGCGCTGCATCAAGGGGGAACACCAAAGCGGCTAGTCCACTTCACTATTCTCTAACAGAAAAAAAGAAACACAGTTCAGTTGGGAGCACGGAAAAAACATTTCTCTGTTTTCCTATGTATTATGAATGTAAACATTCTAAGTAATTAAAGAAAAAGTTAAAATTCAAACTTACTTCAAACACATTAGCTGTCTGCTGATACAACTGCACAGCCTTTTCTGGATCTACATTTTCTATAAGCCTGAATTAGACAAGAAGATTTGATTTATATGAAAACCAGAAAACTTTTTCAAAGGACATTATTAAAACAGAAAGACAATGACTTCCATGCAGAGATGGGTGCTTCTGACAGCAGTTCCACACACTCACTTTCCGGCTCGCTCCAATGCCATGGCTGCGGTGTCAGGGGTGCCGTTTTCTAGATACATCATGCTGGCCTTCTCAATGAGCTGAACAGCCTCTGATAGTTTCTGCATCTCCTTTGGGCAAAGGATACAGCACAGATCAGAAAATGCTTCAATTTAAGAAATACAGAGTTAACCTGAAATGCAATTATTTTATCCCTAATTTATGAAAGTACATGACTCAAAAACGTTACACCAGAAGTATATTTAAAACAAAATGCCTTCATATAGTTACTCTCCCAATCAAGCTTCATTTAATCAAACCAAAAATGTACCAGATAATTTCTACACAGAGTTCATCATCACTTGACAGACTTTTAGGGAAACTATATAAACAGTAGAAACCAAAAACCTTGCTCTTTACTGTTTTCTAAGCATTTACAATTCTTTAAACATTTACTGAGCACTACTATATACAAGGCCTTTGCCAAAAATCAGAAACTGGTAGCCCAAGGGCTTATCTCGTTTCCAAGTGCATTCTGCTCGAACCACGCAGTATTTTTAAATCAGATACTTTTCACAGAAATTCTGTTTTATGGCTTCCTTTAAAAAGATATCAAAATCTATGGCAACGGTGGGCATACATTCCCGCATGGCAATCGACAGTGAGCCGGGGCTGGGCAGTGGCTGTCCCTGTTAGATGAGGCCTGCTGCCTCCTGGACTGGCTGCAATTCTCCCCGCTCCTCATTCCCGACTGCCCACACAGCCAGGGCTGCCTCGTTCACCTCAGCTGTCCCCATGCCCTGAGTTCATCTGAGTCTGCAGCCTCTTCCATGCTGGTATCACCAGCAGAATAAATTCTCTATCTTACTATTAATCTATTAAGTTTCAGGATCTTATAGTCCAAATGTCTAATATCCCTAAATCAAAAAATTTTTTAAAACACTTAAAAAAAATCATTTAAAACAAGTCATAAAGTTTTACAAGAATTACTTATTTAGGGGTGATTTCTGTATTTTAAAGTAGGCTCCACACTGACATCTTATGGATTGTTTTAAAATCTGCCTATTCAATCCCTTGCTAAGTGACAAATTCATCATGATATCCCTAGCAAAACTGCTGGTCTCATTCTCACCAACTCCAAAACATAACTTTTGATTATTTAGTTATGGAAATTAATAAAACAAACTAAAAGATACAACAGGAAATAAAGTTGCTGTCATTCACCCAAGTGGAATTTGTTAATATATATCCAAACTTCAGTGAACAAGTAAAAACAAAACTTTTTTGTTATAGAACCAAAGGTCAATGAAAAAATCTAAGTCTGTGGTACATGTTTCAGGCTATTTGAGTAAACAGTGGAGGTAAACCTAACAGTATCACCCACTTGAACCGTGAGCGACATTTTGGCTTTACAGAATACAGGTGATTCTTGAAAGGCATGGGTTTGATCTCTGTGGGTCCAATTATTCACAGATTTCTTCTGCCTCTGCCACTCCTAACCAGCTCCTCCTCAGCCTACTCAGGGTGAAGAGGATGACAAAGCTGATGACCTTCATGATGATCCACTTCCACTTAATTAGCGGTAAATCTATTTTCTCTTCTTAACATTTTCTTTTCTCTAGCTTACTTTATTATAAAAATACAGTGTATAATACACATTACATATAACACACAACATATGCATTAATCGACTGTTAACGCTATAGGCAAGGTATCCGGTCAACAGTAGGCCATGGCAGTTAAGTCTCTGAGGAGTAAAAAGTTAGACGTGGATTTGACTGTGCAGGGGGTCAGTACCCCTAAAACCTTCCTTTGTTCAAAGGCTAATTGGGTATTTCTTCCCCTAATTCATCTATTCATGATTAAATACATACTGAGCATCTACAACATAAAAGCATCTGGGGGAATAAAAGAAATAACACAGGGACTATCCTTCATGAGTTTTACCTAGTAGGTAAGACGTATAGAGCTGTAACTATGGCACGTAGTCAGTACTATCTAAGGCCTATGTTTAAAATTAACAACTACATCTCCCTGCTTTTGCATCAAACCAAGTGAGCCTGTGGATAACAGAGGTCCAACCACCATACTGACACTTCTCCACAAAAAACAATGGGCTGCCTACTTAAAAGTTATACCATTCACTGTAAATATGCCTATTTTCAATGGCTTATGTGCCTATGGAGCAAATAGGATATGAAATCACAATAATCATAAAATGACAGAACCAAAGGTTGATCCAGCAAGGCCCTATGGCTTTCCTTGTGCCTGTATCTAATGCCACTTCCTAAGCCGTGCAGGAGGATAAATATGAAGGACTGTATGACAAATTGTGGACATTTTAGCCCACAGAATTAACTGTGGACCATGTAGCTCAGGACTCCTAATGTTGCGGGATTGTTCAAAGGCATTTAATTTAAATACAAGACCATGCCAGAAGGCATTTTCCTTCATGTGTTTCCCTATCAGTTAAGTTTATTTTCCTTCATGCAAAGTAGTGCCTTTCCAATCCTCTAATTAAACAGATATTTTGGGCAATGTTTCTATTGTTCAAACTGATGCCTTAAATAACTGCTCACTGATACTTAAGTAATAACTACTGACGAAGACTCAAGTCTCAGCACAGCTGTTGGAATATAACTGAAGCTCCGAGAATTATTAGTGTCCTAGCATTGCTATGCTAAGATAATATACCCTAACAATAGCCACCTGGGAACTTCCTAGTTCTCAACGGAAACTAAGACAGGAGAGGGCAAGAGTAGATCCCTGGCTTCTTAGGCTGTAAGAAAAATTCTAGTTGCCAAGGAATTGCATCACCTAATATCAATTTAGTTGCATGTGTGGCCAGAAAAGCTTTACCTCAATGGGTTTATCATAAGAAAGCATCATAATTTATTTAAACATTTTCCTATTAAAAATTTAGATAATTGTCATTTTTTCAATAAATACCCTTATGTATAAATCTTTGCTATCTCTATTTCTTTATGATAGATTCACAGAATTGGAATTTCTAGGTCAAAGGCTATGAAAACTTTTAAATTAAGCATGTTAACAACTATTAGTAGCATTCTTTAATCTTTCCAATGTTTCTAAATGTTCTACAATGAGTATATAGCCACTGGAAAAAATCAGTTAGGTTCATAATATAAAAGTCACAGAAATTAAAAAGCTTTACTAAAATATAAGTTCTTAAAGCCAAGCTTTATAATAAATAATTCAAAACAGCTTTTACCATTAGAAAACACAAAAACAGAAAGAAAGATATTTTATTTCAATTGCCACCTGGCATACTTTGAGAGTGTCGTAAGTAGTATGTTCTGTCCCACTACAACAGGATATTAACTCCCAACCTGCTTTTAAGCAGAAATATAAAAAGTGGCACAGGTATATTAGTCAGAATATTCCACTTAAAAAGAATCAGTTAAAGTAGCAAAAACTTAAGTCAGGGGTTCTTTTCGCTGCCAACTGATATTTATAAAACAAGCAAAAATCTCTTTTTATAACCCATGAATAATAAAAAAAAAACTTGTAAATTTTTACTATATTAAGATGTCCTTAAGTTCTGAAAAGAAGGGAAATCTCCCATATAGGTTTTTCTATTTGTTTGTTTGGTTTTTTAAGCAATACACATCTGTCCTGGATACAGAGCTCAGAACCTTGCTGCAGTTTCCAGTTTCCTCCAAGACATTTTCTCTTAAATTTCACTTTTAATACTTCCTATCTTAAGACACACAGGACATCCCCTATGGGCCCAATTAGTGTTACTCTGGACAGGAAGTCTTAACTTAGCATCTCTTGCCTTACAGTGAGGACGCTTTTCAACCTCAACATAAATTCTACTTTAACACCTTGTAATTAATTCATTTTACCTACACAACAGCTGTGACACAACACCATCACTGACCTTCAACATCATGCCAGCTTGCTCATACGCTCTGCAAAGAGAACATAATTTCTCTGATGAGATCTTAATGAAATAAGGGAGAGGACAAACTTTCTGGTGAGGAACTACAGGTGAGGGAAGTGACTTCAATTAAAACTGGCTCATGCACAACGTATCACTTTAGGCTTGTATAACCACACAACGAAGTTTTTTCTCCATTTTATTTTCATGGACAATAATGCCTTAGGAACATCAGACATCTGAGTTGAAGAGATTGTGCAGATGCAAAATTAAGTAAGGCTCAGAAAAGTTAAATTACTTTCCATTTGCTAAACTTAAATCTAAGTTTTAAAACAAATAAATACTCTCCACAAAAGCAGGAGAAGAAAGCTTCCTGCTTCTCTTCCACCGGCACTATTAATTATAAAGAAAGAGGAAAAAAAGAGATTCTAATTTACATGTTTTTTATAGGCTACTGAACAAAACAGTCCTGAAAATATTATGCCAAATTTAATTTAAACGCTGTATATCTGACAGGAGTGACTTAGTTTTTAAGGTTCAGGTAAAGACTGAAGCAAATGGAAATGACTATTTTATTTAAATCAATACAAAATTAATTCGCTATTTACAAATTTATAATTCGAGAAAAATTTTCTGATCTACAGAAAAACAGCAACATTTAAAACACAATCTGTAAATACATGAAATCATAGACAATATTTACTTACTTGGCAGCATGAAAAAGACTGAATGGATGTAATGAAGTCAAAATTAAGGAAAAAAAGGAAATCAATAGTTTCTAAAGATCTGCTATTTAAAAGACAGTTTACTAAATCACTGACCAAGTTGGTTTCAAAGGACAAATCCTACAAACAGGTAAAGAAGAAATAATTCGGTGGGTGTTGATATCTCTTAAAACACCATAATTCACAAAAACACTGACAAAACACCATATAGATTTTAAACTATATTATGTCTTAATTTGAAGACTTTTACTAAATTTCAAAGTTATTTGACTATAATTTGCAAGTAAGATAAAATAAACATTTTTTTAATCACTAAGCTTTAAAATACCTTAGGACAATTTATTGTTTCTAACTACTTATAAATCTTATTTCAAATCCCTAAGGAAGACTGTATTTAAAAAAAATTGATACAGCAGTTCATGCATTTTCAATACCTGTGCTACTTCTACATTCTTCAGCGAGTCTACAGACTTCCCTCATTTCATCCCAAATAAGACCATCATAAGGAAAACCAGAAACAATGGAAAATGAATCTCAAATGTAGCTCTGCGAATCAGTGTGGATCTTACCATATGTCACTATAAATGCTCCTTCAGAGTTTAAAAAGCAAAATTTTTCTAATCATTTTCTATTTTAAAAACACTTTATTTCACAGGTAGCAAATGTACAGCAAGAGAAAACAGTTTGTCAAAATTATCTAATTGTTTAATTTCTTTCTAATGGCTGAAAAAGATACGCCCTATTATTTTCATGGGCAACAGCTTCCCTCAGGCAGGCATCTTTTGCTTGCTCAAACTGTTTGGCATTTTTAAAAGCAACAGCTGAAATAAAAAAGAATAGACTTTCTATTTCCATCATTTAAAACCCTTAAATGAATCGTTACTGAAATCTGTGTTTTGATTGAAAGACTGAAATACTTATTTCAATCAAATACTTAACGAAGTTTCATAAAATTATAAAATACTATCCTTTCATGAAGCAATTTCTTTACAACTTTTCTGATTATCAATAATTTAGAATTTTCCAGTTGTTCTTTTTTAATTATTGACCATTGGCAACAAATCAGTGCTACATCCACTCAAAATCAAAAAGTCTTTCTAACACCGACACTTCCAAACAGTCCCAAATAACAGATAGGTACTTCAGTCACAAAACACAGCATCTTACTTCACCAGTTTTACATTTAATAACAAAAACAGTGTTTTAGTTATAGCTCATTAAATTATTTAGAAACTGAAGACCAATCAATAAACACATTAAATAATTCTATAATAAATCTTCCTTTTGGCACAATTTTTAAATAAATGTCTGCCAATGCATTTTTTAAAAGAAAGCAAAGTTTTTATACTGTTTAGCCATCTATGAAAATGACATCCCACTGTTCAAAGAGCTAAAGTATATTGCTAGCTGTTTTAAATGTATAATCCTCAAAGCAAAACAATTAGGAGTGGCTGTAAAATACGATCTTATAAATTTTGGAAAACTTACCGAAGGTTGCTTACAAAGAAGTAAAAAGCATAGTGCTATTGGAAAAGTGTTAAGTGTTATTTGTTAAAAACACTTAAAATTCTCTTTAATAAAATGTTGAAAACAAAAAAATAAACTTTTCTCTCCGTTTTTCCATCTTAGTTTTTTAAAACATTAATTCTACTGATTAAATGTATTTTGCATAAACCTTTAAAGAAAACAAACCAAGGATGCTTTAATGGCAAAATCTGACCTAGAATATTTATTTTTGAATGTAGCTCATGGTCTCAGAAGCATATAAAACAAATACATGTTAAACTTCCTTCATAGAGGAGATTTGTGAAAAGTTGTACACTCCTGTTACAAAAGCATTCTCATATAAGGTGTCTATAACATCTACATAAAGTTTGAACTTTTAGTAATTTTTATCATGACATGTAAATAATTTACATAATGCCACAGACAGAATTCACTCAGATTTAAAGTTCTAAAGACTAATTTGTCATCATTTCTTTTATCTAGAAAATAAACCCTACATTATGCTGATTAGTTTCAATTGACCTTATTTCTCTTTTTTTTGGTGATATACTAAAACTAAAGTCTGTGCAAAAACACTTGCCTTAGGTGATCTCTAAGCTAGGCTAACAAATGTGATCAGGGCTATTGCTGAAAATGTGTGTAAGGTACTTTAAAATTGTGTTATACTTTATTTATATCCAAAATGATTACAAATATTCTGAGAGCTATCATTCGCAATTATTAATAAAAATGCTAAATTTTTAGTAAATTTCTTTCCTGTTACATATTTACAATTGTTTACATTTTACATACAGATAAATTTATTAAATTATGTATATAGCTTAACGTTTCATGAACATTTAACGTGTATCTCAAACACATAATGTACCAAACATACGTGGTTTGCAGACAGACTTAGGATGAAGCTAAGTTAAAAAAAAAATTTTAAAAGAAAACTCTTTATTCACTAATAGGAAGTATAATAGAGGAATATGGCAAAACTTATGGATGCAGTAAACAAACGACTGACACAGAGGAATACACGAACAATGCTAAAAACCTGCAGCTGTGTACCACCAACTCTACCCATCTCCACTGTTACGAAAGACAGGTACCAGGATCTACAACTCAGACCTCAACACATCCAAAAACAATTGAAAAAAAACACAAGGGCTTGTGCTGTTGTTTTGTTTTGTTTGTTTGTTTGTTTGTTTAACTATCAAAGTCCTTAGGAAGCATAAAAGTATCGTGCTGAGATGAAGTTGTCACATCACTTTAAGATTATAGGTGGGAGCAACAAGACTATGGTCACAAATACCTGCTTTTCCATATTCAGAAGCAGCACTGTCATAATCTGGCTTCCATTTTAAAAAACCAGTTTTCAGGCTAGAATGAAAGGAAGACAAATTTAACAGAGTTACCAACCACATTTATACAACAGATTCCTGAAGCCATCAGGCACAAACTCCCCATTTTACCCAACTACAAACACCCAAACGTATTAATAACAAATACAACCTCACCTCTTCCCCTACCCCGTCGCAGATGCGGTTTCCTCCCAGAGGTTCTCAATGCATGGTTCCCAGACCAGCAGCATCAGCATTACCTAGGAACTTGCTAGAAATGTAAATTGTTCACCCCACTCCAGACCTACAGACTCTCTGAGGTTTAACAAGCACAGAGATGCATTAAAGTGTGAGAACCTCTGAAGCACACTATTGTTAGCAGCTGGATTCACGAGATTTACGCTCAGAAGAGAGGCTAAAGACATAAATGGAGGACTCACAAGCATATGCCACACCAAGAACATAGATAAGATCCCCTAGGGAGATTGGAGACAGGAGAGAAAGGCTAAGGAATACAATCATTCCGTGGGACAACAGACGAAGTAGGCAATACAGAATGAGAACTAGCCACCAATGAGCAGGAAGGGAACCAGAAGAGAATTGTATTACGAAAACCAAGAGAAACTGCTTTTTAGGATCACTACTGCCTTCTCAGATCCCCAATCAAAGTACAATCAAATCTGAGTCCTTATCAGACTTGCCTTTTCTGCAATAATTTATTTTCTTATTTTAAAGTAATTTCAGATTTAGTTTAAACTCATTCAGTGACTGTCAAACTTGGGTTTGCATAAGAATTGCTGAATATCATCTTAAATTTACATAAAACACTGTTTGCTTCAAATGAATCAGGAGAGCAATGTAACTGACAGACAGGGAATCCCCAAGACCCCTCAGAAGTGTACCCTTCATTCTGTGACAACTGGGGGAGCTGCCCAGGAGCCCTAACTATTAAGTAACATTTTTTGCCAATTAAATTTAACGTGTCTAACATCTAAAATTTGTTTATATATATACTGTTACAAGATTCAAATTTGTAAGCAATTTTTCAAGCTTACCAAGAACTGCATTGCTCAGAAAAATAAAATCCTTAAATTGTGGTGTTTATTCTAATCCCCAAAATTGAGGAAATATGCAATAAAGCGAAATTCTAACCCTCCAATCCCTGCCCCAAAACACTCGTTACATTCTATATATTAATGTAATTTTTTAAATCCCATGAAAAACAAGATACATTCAGACATGGAAAGACTCAGATATTTTAAAATACAGCAAATCATCCCCCATCAACTGAACGTCACTAATTAGGAAGAAAGAAGTCAGTACAGTTAATTTAAGTTTAGTGGCTATACCTGTTAGCGTTTTTGACTTTTTGTCCAAAGAGTCAATAAGGAAACTGACCAATTCCAGGGGGGGAGGGGGACACAAAACAAAACCAAACAACAAAACTCCATCTATGTGGGGGGATTAATTACAAATCTACTTGGCAATGTTGAGCTATATTAGAAAATTGACAAAAATCAACTCTTTTCTCCTAAGCTCCTGGCCCATTTTTCAACTGCCACCTACTAAGCACTCTGTCTAGAAGGATTTCAAACTAACACTTCAAGCTTGAATCCAACACTCCTCTGCCCCAGCCCTACCCACCAACCATGTCCATTCATTTATATCCCCTATCTTGGCTGAAGGCCTCTCCTACTCCATTTCCCAAATTAGAAACTTGGCAGTCAAGCCTTTACCTCTAAATCCAGGCAGGTCATTAAAGCATGTCAACCCTATTTGATAAATGTCACCCAATCTGCCCCCTCACTGTTACTTGAATTCAGGCCATCAACACCTCTCCCACACGGTCAACACCAAGTAACCTGCCTCACAGCACCTTCAAGGGAGGGTCACATTTCCTGCTTTACCCTTCCTTTCATTCCCCCCGCCCTGAGGATATTAACTTTCCATGCCCACTGAATACTTCTATTCTACCACTGAACACCTTATTTTACTCATGTGTTCTCATCTGCCCTCCTGTGAGGAAGGGACCACCTTTGGTTACTCCAGGATCCCCGGTGGCTGATACAGGTACACAGCAACAACTCTGTAAATCTTTGTTTACTGAAAATGCCAAAGTTCTCCCTGCTCCCCTCCCCAACAGTCCACTCTCCACATTACCACCACATTTGTTTCACCAAAAGCAAATCTAATCAGGTCTACTGGTTATTCGATGCCTAAAAAAGCCAAGGTTCAGGGCCATGTAAGGGGCTACCCCTTCAGTTTGGCCCCAACTTTTCTGGGCTCATCCCCCGACACTGCAACTGCACTACTTTCAGTGTTTTCCTGAGCATGTTTTGCAGGACTGTGAACATATTACATCCTTTGCATAGAATCTCTCTCGTAGGATTTTCCCTCTGTCTAAAAATTAACTTATTTTTCAGGCCCTGCTCTGAAATCACATCTATGAAACCTTCCTAAATTTTCTTAGGACAAATGAACTTCTTCCTCTGTGTTACCAATGCGCAGTTAATATATTAATAGCTTTATTTACTCCACACACAATTCTAATTATACTTTTGTGTTTGCTCCCACTAGAAAGTGAGATTGTTTTGGCAATCTGCACCAAAAGAGCCCCAGTACCTTACACACTGCCTGGAAGAAATACGTGTAACAGAAAAACCTTGAGTTTTTCTCTGTTTGAAAACTGGCTTTGACATCTTTCAACTGTGCAGCCTTGAGTAAGTCATTATGAAGCTCCCCTAAACCTCGTTTCCTCTTATATAAAATGAGAATCTGTATTTGGAAAGTTGTGGAGATCTCAGATGATGAAAATACGTATGTGAAGAACCTACCACGGGGCACAATGCAGATGTTTCCTTACCCGTAATTGCCAGACAAAAATCCGTTGGAGTAATGAAACTGGGGGAAGGAGAGGGTCAAAAGGAAAAATTAAGGAGAATCAGTCCCGCTTCACCAGTATCTGCTGGTGCCTACTGTACCAGAAGGTGGTAAGCACACACACATAAAAAGGACTTAGGAAGGCACACAGCTCCTGCCTACAGGAACAGTACGATGGCAGGTAAGGGTTCACCGAGGAACGTTTAGAGTAAATCTATAGACCCCTCAAACACAAGGAACTCTTTTAGAGCAGTGGTTCTCAACAGGACTAATTTTTTCTCTCAGGAAACACTGCGGCTGTCATAAATGGGGAGGGAGGCGGGGGGCGCGACTGGCATCTAGCAGGGAGAGACCAGGGATGCTGCTAAAGATCCTGCCGCGCACGGACAGGACAGCCCCCACCACAAGGAGCCACCTGGTCCAGAGCCTAGGTCGACAAACCCTTTGCGGAGTAAAATCAACCGAACACTGCGCCGGAGCGCCCTTCCCACCCACACCAGATCCGGCAGAAGACTTCCGGCGGGGCGGACGAACCTCGCTTCCGACGTGCAGCCGCAGCGACCCCGGCCCCTGGGAGTCCGCCGCCGGGGACGCCGGGGTCCCGCAGCTCGCGGGCGTCAGTGCGCCGCGGCCCCCTCCCTCCGGGCGCCCTCTGCGACCCGCCAGGGTGCTAAGACCGGGCCAGGCGGGGCACGGACCCGGCGTCCGCACACGGGCCCACGGTGGGCTCTCTTACTCACTATTTCTCTGCTTTGGCGATATGCTCCAGCCCCTCGTTTATCTTCTGAGCCGCCATCTCCACAGCCCGGACCCTGACGTGCGGAGAGAGCGAGGACGCTACCGTGCTCCAGGAAAGAACCCGGCCGAGTAGGCGTGGGAACGCCGAAAAGGAAGCCGGGACGGCGCAGCGGCCGAACGGCTACGGAGGGCCGAAGGGCACAAACCTGCTGCGGCGAAGCTGGCCCGGAGTCTGCAGGATCATCTCGCCGGGAGACATCGCGCAGGCGCAGAACGTCAAGGCTGGCCAGACGTGGGGCTCTTAGCGCAGGCGTGGTGGGATACTGAAGGGGAGGATGTTCATTCATTCAACGGATATTTATTGAGCACCTAATATGTGCCAGGCACTGTTCCAGGCCCTGGAGAACAAGCAGGGAGTATAACAGACAAAACCTCCCTCCTTCATAGAGCCTCGTTTTCTCATGCATGTGAAAACACTGTGGGTCCTCTTTGTAGTTAGTTGGCCTTAAAATTTATTACATCTGACCTTTCGCTGTTCCGCAGCTGGAATAGTATTTATTCATTCATCTGTCTGCCTTCTGAGCGCCGACTGTATATCAGTCAATAAGCAAAACAGACTATAAGCCTGATAACTGTCAAATAATCACTTGACTATTTCAAGCTGTGATAAGTGCTCTGAATGCCAAGTTCAGGGAGTTAGAGTCTCGTGCCACGGTCTGGTAGAATAGTAGCCAGCAATACAATCGGCTCCGTTGGTAATTTACGGTGATTTTGATACCTACATGGATGGCTCCTGCAATGCCTATACAGCCTCTCAGTTTCCAACCTCCAGTGATCTTTTCTTACACCCAGCTCAGCCTCCCATTGCCAGCATCCCGTCTTTGACCTTACTAGTAACTGCATGCCCTCCACAGTGTCAGTTCAAGCGGCCCACTTTACTTGCTTCTGCCATCCGGCTCATACCTCCTAGGGCCGGTAAGGCTTTGCCTTCAGCGGATTCCTCACCTTTTCCCTCTCCCTCCCCTCTTACTCACACTGCCCTCTTTCCCAGCATAAGTTCCACATTCCAGGATTTTAACCGTTCTTTTTCATATCCTTTCAACGTCCTTAGCTCTTCCACCCTCCCTTTTCCTAGCCTGGAAAAACCCCAACTCTCCGCCTACTCTGGAACTTCTTGGGCAAGTGAATTTGGCTGGAGAAAAACAAAGCAGCATGCAGACGTGACTCATTTTAAAGATCATAAACATCAAGCAGACCTTTAGCGCTGCTGAGCAACTGTACTACATTCTCCTGGTCAGATCACTCGCCCACTCACTCTGATGGCTATTCACACCTTCCTCCTCCTCAAACTCCACCAGTCTCTCTGCCAGCCTGCCAACTCTCTCTTCTCATTTGAAAGAACACAGCAATTAGAAGAGTTCTTCCATTTGGCCTCACCACCCGATCTACCATATACCTGCATCTATTTGTCAATATTCTGCCTTTTATCCCGCGACAATGAGTGAACTGGCCTTGGATTTTCCTGTCTGTCCTCACTTCCTTCTTTAGTCTCATGGGTGTGAGTGCCACCCACGAACAAGGTCCCTCATCATTTGCTTGGGCTTCCTTATGTAAAGGCAGCAGCATCTCAAGAGGGTGAAAGTGGAACTTACAGGCTGCATAAGGCCTAGGCTCCAACTGAACATCACTTCTGCCACATCTCATTGATCGAAGCAAGTCAGAAGGCAAGTTCAGATTCAAAAAGTGGGAAAATAGAGAAGTTCCAAAATATGGTGGCCATGACTTCCATTTCACCACAACTCTGGGATGATAATTAAGTGTAAGAGGACTGATGCCAGTGGAAAGCCTTATATTTTAAAGTGAAATTAGAGCTAATAACTACCCAGTGCCATCACCCTCTAAAATCATCGAAAGTCCTCAGAAGTTTTTCTAAGAGATCTGCACCAAATCCTACAGCCTCCTCCTCATTCTCCCTGTTCTTTCATTCATTACTGAATTATTCTCACTGAGCACCTGCTCTGCACAAGACATTGGGCCTATGTGTCCAGGACACAATGGTTGAGCAAGAGACCCAATGCCGGCCTTCACGGAATTTGTGATCTATGAGGGGACACAATATTTAACCTAATTTTATTTCAGCATCAACAAAGAAAGAATGAGAAAGAAAACGAAAACCATGACAGCCCCCTGGCATTCGAGGGCTCTGTGATCTGAAAGACCTCTAGCCAGGGACGCTGGATTGGTATGTGCTAGTTTGCACCCTCAGTAAAGGGGACAAGAGGAGGGACTCTGGGGACAGTACAGAATGCAAATGCCTGCACTTCCTTCTTTTCCCCTTCTCTTCATATAATAAGATCGAGGTAGGAAGTAAGTGAGGGGAATTTAAACTGGGAAGCCAGCTTGGACGGGCTGAGAATGGAAAGCTTGGACCCGGTGACGACAGACTGGGATGTTAGTTTCCCCAGCTAGACCTGACGGCATGACTCAGACAATGGTGACCCATAAAACTAATTCTTGCTGTCACAGCACTACCACTAGAACCTGAGCAACAGTTGTCTTTATGACTTCTGCTCACCTCTTACTTCCTCTCCTGGGCCTCTTCAGACACTTAATGTGCCCCCCACCTACCCACCCACCCAAGCTGGCTGGTAACCCCATCTGAGCCAACCTTTTCTTCCACTTCTAAAAATTCCTTTTCTTTATCCTGTCTCAATAAAAATGTACATTCCCAAGATACTCTGTTTGTTTTGGGTGTGACTAAAATGATTCACATCAAAGTACGAATAACACTTAAAACAGAACTTGTTCTCTAATGGTGGGTCTAAGTTCTTTGAGCCTGGGTCTCCGAGTTCCTTGTCTACACAAACCCGCTTCCCTCCCCTAGCCTAGTCTGCTGCCAGGAAACAGAATTCTTGGACCCACCTCCCTCGGCTGAATATTCAGTGGAATAAAGGGTTTTCGTCATTGCTTGGAGAGGGAGTTTCATTGGTCAAATGAGTTCTATTTCAACCTGCAAAGCATAAATGGGGAAGCATAAGAGCTCCCATATCATTATGTTGTGTTTGTTTGTTGAATTGCTAGTACCTTAACAGTGTTATTTTATCCTATTCTTTTTCCCAAAATATACTGCTGCTTTACACATTAGATACACTTCTGTGACGTGGCCCAAAAGTTTAGCCACGAGTCTTAAAATCATTTCTCTGGGAACATATATTCTGAGCTATAAATAGCAAATTTACAAATAAACTTTTGGAACAAATTCTGTTATCATCTGATGGATTCATCTCATTGGAACAGGGTTTTAGAACATTAGTCTTGGGTTTTGTTTGGAGAAAACCAATAGAAGCCATTATGATTGGTATCTTTTTTTTATTGGTGAAGTATTAACAAATACATTGGTTTAAAAAATCGCCCCTCAATCTCTCCGAGATTGCTATGGAGAATTCTTTCTCCAGATTCCTGTGCCAGTGCCCGCCCAGCAGCCCCGTGGGGACATCTGCGATGTCAGGCATGACCTGCCCGAGTCTGCTCTCCCTTCAGTCCCACCACGTTGGCTCATGGCAACTTCATTCTGCTCACTTCCCAGACGCTGGGAGTCATCCGTGACTGCTCTCTTCCTCTCACACACCACAACCGATCTGTAGGAAATTCTGTTGCCTCCACCTCCAAAAGGTGCCCAGACCAAACTCATCTCCCCCTCCACGGCCACTGCGTGGCAGGAGTCCCCAAGGTCTGTTACCACAGCAGCCTTCTGGTGAAGAGGCCCTTCCTCCTCCGACCATGTCTGTCCTCCTGTGTGAATCCTGACCCAGCAGCTAGAGGACCCTGTTCAAACAGATCATGTCCTGTCCGTCTCGGCTCAGAACCCTCCAGGGACTGGCGACGGCCTCCCAGACCAGAGCTGACCTCGGCCGCTCCCACACACCCGCCGTCTCTCCTCCACTCCGGCCACGCCGGCTCCGACACTTCTTGTCACACCAGGTACCTGGGCTTTCCCTCGGTCTCTCCTGCTCTAACCTTTCACAGTATCTTTATTTTTAATTTCTTCTTCTTTTCAAATGAATTTCAAAAACAGTAAAAGAGCAAATGTGTGAAAGGGGAGAGAGACCGCGGGAGCCACACCCACCGGAGCCAGTCCTCTCGCCTCACTGCAGACAGCACAGACTGGTGTCACCTGACCACAGCTGTCCCCGCTTCAGTGGGGAGGAAGGGGGTGCCGGCAGAGCTGGGAGTGGAACCCACACCTCCGAGCCTGCCTTAACTTCCGGGCACCTGATGGAGGCCGGCAGCTGAGACCCCACTACACTCTGGGGACCCCAGGAACCATTTTCCAGAAACTCTACTGAGTGCTTCAGAACACCTATTATTATCCCATTTCATATATGAGCAGACTGAGGCTCGGAGAAGCTAAGCACCTTGCCTAAGGTCACAAGGCTGGTCGATGAGAAGGTAGGGACTTGAACCCAGAGTCACCTGACTACAAAATCTATACTTGGCCCACTGTACTGGACTGAAAAACGGTCTCTGTTTTGTAGTAGTTTAGTAACAACTCACACACCTCTGCTTAGTTGCATGGACCAATTATAGATCTTCAAGTGTTATTAAAGAAAACGAAACACAGTGTGTTTGCTACATTCCAGGTACTTTGCTGCTTACCTAGTTTGAAATTTTAGTAATGATTGAAAGATTAGAGTTGGGAGTTTATTAGGTTCGACTGAAGTAAGTTACCAAATGAAAAACGAGAAAGAGGCATCCCTAAACAATCTAACACGCATGTTCTGCTGGGGAAGACCTGCTTGAGGTCAAGATATCTCTCTGTCCTCGCTGGGAGTCTGTGGTTCTCCCCGTCAAACACACGGTGGCACCACGTGCACGCACCTTTACGAGCCACGGAGCGGCCAAGCAGAAGCGGTTACTGCTACTTGGGATTACCGAGCCAGATTCTGGCAACATTGTGCATTCATAACTGAACTTTCCACGTAAAAGTGATCTCTCTCGCTGTTTTGTACACAAAGTTAAGCAGCGTTGCCTGAGTACAGTAAAGCTGGGAAGGGCTGATGCGTTCAAAGTGCTTAACCAAAGATCTCTGTTACATCCACATTAATGAACACAATTGTTTTGATGAGTATTATTTTTAAAAAGAAAGACATAGAACTTCCTTTACTAGTTATCTTTGAGTAAAAGATAAAACCAATTTACTGAATTGGCTTAGTGATCTCCTACTGTATGTTTCATTAGACTACTTGCAGACAGCCTAGTTCCAACCTATAAATGTTCTCTTTTTAAAAATATATACCCTAGGTATACCTGTGCGGAGGACCTTAGCCTTAAATGTAATCATTTTCTTTCAAGGAGAATATATTCATGTACTCACGTTTTGTACACATAAATTATACAAATTTGAAATAAGACAACATAAAATATTACTTATGTCTAACTTCATTAACAAAAATTTTTAAATAACATGTATCTTCCAAATTAAAAATTCCTCAAGAATTGCACACTTTGAAGCTGTCAGGAATAACGAGCTGTGGGCTGGGTTGGTGCTGTTTGTTCCTCAGGCAGTCATTCAACAAACATGGAAGCAGCGGCCTCCTGTCCTGGGCACTGCTCCCAGCCCCGGGAGACAGCTGTGAGCACAGCAGACAGCCCCCACCGGGGCCCATGCAGCTTTCATTCCAGTGGGGAAGGGTGTGGGTTGGGGGGAGCGACGAGCTGGAAGCCGGCTAGGCAGAGTAGACAGAGTGTGACAGGAGATCAGAGCTCTGGGGAAACAGAGGAGGAAGAGAGGACGGGACAGTGCACACGTCAGGTTAGGGAGAGTTTCTTCAAGGGCAGGTGACAACTGAACAGAGACCTGAAGGGAGTGGTGGCCTGAGTTCCGGGCCATCTGGACAGAGAGGGTTGCTGACAAAGAGCAGCAGCATGCTCGGGGAGCGCGTGTGTGTGCCTGGCCCATTCCAGAGGACACCGGGAGGCAGTGAGGCTGCAGGCGAGTGCGGGAGAGGAGAGCGACTCCGCCAGCAAACCAGCGTGGGACTCCCTTTGTCAAGATCGGTCTAAAATTACGTGACGCTTGAATTATGTTCGACAATCTTCAGGAACACATCTCTTGCAACTTCCCTCTACTTGCGAAATCAGAAATGAATGCGTGTTGATAAAGCAGCTGAAAAGGCACGGACGGTCTGGGACATGCAGTTCTCGAAGCCCACGGAGTGTACTAGGATTGCGAAAGCAGCTACAGGACGCTTTTCCGAAAGATTCTTGTGTAGCAGAGGAGACAGAATCACAACGCTGTCGTGGGCAAATGCTAGAGAAGATACAACAGAGCGTGGAGCCCAGGGCTGGTAGGTGCACGGCGGGACCACGGCCACATCGTTCATAGGGCCCCTGGATTGCTCGTCAGCGGTCGAGAAGCTTGACCTCCCTCCTCTTGTCTTTCCCTGTCCCCCACTGCGGGGAGCTCTTGGCCCGCAGTTATGGCCACAGGCGGGTGTGGGTCCAGAAATGCAGTTGTGGATAAGGAAAGATTTAGTACTGCCCACAGATGAAAAGGGACCTTCGGGATTTGGAGAAAAGGAAAAAAGCAACAAAACAAAACAAAACGAAAACCCTCTTTTCTCCAGCCCCCAAGAAAATCGGAGATGAAAGAAGGACAGTTTTAGCCTGGCAAATAAGAAAATAAACAAGTGCTTGAAACGGATAAGTTTTTCCTTTTAAATTTGTTTTTACAAAGGGTTTTTCTGCCCTGAAAAACAAAATACTAAAATAGCAAGTTGTGTTTTCATTTATAAATCCTTCTCAAGAGGAAATCTAATAATAACATGGGGTTCCCATTGGATTCCAGCTTATTTCATAATGTAAATATATTTCTATCCTCTGGGGAAAGAAACCAACCCTGAGCCAGGTACTTCTCATTTAAATTTGTGATTTTATTCATTTGTGTTTTTTTCCTCTTCTTTTACCTTGAACAACCTCTCAACCTGCAGTTCTAGAAGGTTTAGAGTCCACGGCTGCGGATTGGACGGGGCCTCTGGAGTCAGTTAGTTATACAAAGTATAAAAAGAAGGTGGCATTTTTTTTTTTTGCTATGATTTGTTCTGAATCCTGTCAGAAGAGTGGTTTGTCCCTCAACAGGTCTTATCTTATCAGACCACTTGTCCATATTTTGAGAGAGCAGGGCTGTATACTGGAAAGAGAAAAGGATTAGAGTTAGTCACACTTCCAAGCCTCAGCTGTTTTTCTTATAAGACATAAATTATTTGGCTTCTTTCCACTTTAGTTTCTTCTTCTATAAAATAGGAATAATAATAATGTGGCAGATTAAAGATGGCAGCCAAATCTCCGATCCTCCTCTCGCTGAGAGATGGAGTCTCTGTCCCCTTCTCTGGAATCTGGGTGGATTTTGTGACTGCTTTGACCAATCTCAGGCACAGGCAGTGGCCACTTCTGGAAATACGAAACCCATGCTCTGGGAGCCCTTAACAGTACACTCCCCTGAGGCCGCCATGGTGTGAGGAAGCCTAAGCTACCCAGCAGGGGCTTTGTGTGTGGAGAGAGGGAGACGCCCATCTCCCGTCTGTCCCTCTTCCAGTCCCTGCTGTGAGAGCCAGCAGAGGTCTCAGACATCACCAAGCCGAGTGGAGCTCCTCCGACAGTGCCTGTCTGAATTCCTCATCCACACTGTCACGAGATACAATAACAAATCGTTGTTTTAATCCACTGAGCTTTGGGATAGTTTGTTAAGCAGCAACAGATAAACATACTAAATGCCTACCTTGTAGAGCTATTGTCAGTTTTGCAAATAATACCCACAAGACACCCAGCCCAGAGCTGACACACAGGGAACTGTCAGTAAGTAGGAGCTATCACCACTCCTGTTGTTTTTATTATCTTCCCATAAGACAGTTTTCTGGAAACGTGAGCAGAGCACCCTCTCTGAGCTCACAGAGGACACTGAAACCCTGGCAGCTGACTCGCGCGAGCCCACTGGCTTCAGGATTGCAAATCCTCCCTCGCCTGAGCAAGTCAGGTGCAGGAGAGCCGCTAAGCCCAGCCAGTGCTGGCCCCGCCACGCGCACACCTGCTCCCGGCAAATGGACGTGCTGCCCCTGCATTCCGGGGACCTCGCAGCTCCAAGTTGTCTTTGTTTGTTTGTTTGTTTGTTTAACTGTAAGTCTCCCTGACTATGTAAATACAGCAGACAACTAAACACGATTGGGTTCGAAGAAGGCACGGTGGCCTCAGAGAGCCTCTTGAAATGCAGCTGTTGATGCCCAGGCCGCTCACAGGCCCCAAGGCCCCAAGTGACCTTATCTTTTGGGCACAGGTATTTAGGGGACATGTCCCATGATGACAGTAGACTTGCTGGGACCGTTGAGACACTGGTAATATTACGAAATGAAGTACTCTCAATGTAATGCACCTGCAGAATTCGGAATCCCAAGGCCCCTCGATCTCCCCGCGCAGGTCCGCTGCACTCTGTCCTTGCCCCGCCGGCGCCTTCTCTCACCCGGCCTGCTGGTCGACCGGTCAACCCACTCTTAGTGATTAATCATCCTACCGTGGTCTGGCCTCCGTTCAAGCCATCATCCTCTCTGCAGCACAACCTCTGAAAGCACGAATGTCACTGTGTGGTCACACCCCTCCTGGCTTTGGCCGCTGGAAGAAAACGTGCCGTGCTGACTGCCACGGTGCGGCCCCAGGCCCCGTGTGCTGGCCCTGCCGTGCTGGCTGGTGGGGTTGCGGGAGGAAGGCCAGGCTGGGTGGGGAGCCTTCGCCTTAAAGACTTATTCTATTTCTCACCATGTGCCTCTGGGTCTAACCTGGGAATCTCAACATCAGTCAAGTTGCCAGGTCCAGGACAAATGCTTTTGAGTGAGGTGCCTTCCCTACAGGCCCTTTGGAACTACTTGGGAAAAGGGAAGAATGGCCAAAAGCAAAACGTAAGAAAGCAAAACAAGGGAGGGGAGAGACTTCCAGTCGGCACTCACATGTTCCCAGGCAAAGCTGGGCCCAGGCGGTTCGATTCTTGTGCTGGTGCTCCCAAGCCAGCTCTGTTCCCTAAGGAGGACAGTTTAGGACACCCACGGAGCCATCACGACCTTCCTGAGTCCCATTTAGAAACCAAGCCCTGATTTCCCTGCTCTGCACCCCGTCGTCGTTTTCCTGTTTCCAGGTGTCAGGTTCCTCCTGCCTCACTCCTCCAGCTCGCCCTGCTTCGCACCCGTAGCCCGCACCTCCGACATTCCCACACCTCCGACATTCCCACGGGAACCTTCTGCTGACCCGCCTGCAGGCCCCAGCGCACCGCTGTCCTCCCCGCTGGCCTCTTTCCTGTTAGAAGCACTCTCTGCACGGCTTCTAGTTGCCCCGGTTGGCTTTCTGCCACACGCCAACTACTGTTCTTGGGACAGAATGACACATGGGCTGGCAATTTCCAGCCAGTGGGCTACGTGCAAGATGCCAAGTGCCACACAGACACACGGGACCGCCATGAGGATGTAGTGTTAGCAGACAGTCCAGGGAGAGTTTCCACCTTAACGATGACTTGCTTTAACTTCCTCCATTTCTGGGGTTCAGTGTGATCTCATAGACAGATAAAAGTCCCCTCCAGGGCGCCAGGTGAGGAGACAGTAGCAGGGCACCTGAGCAATCTGCCTCCTCTAACCCATCCTTAGGCTTCACTTCCGGAATCATTCTTTAAGCCGTGGCATTTGCCATGGCAGAACTTGAATTTTATGGTTTAGATTTTTAAGTCCAAGACTAGACCTATAATTTAGGTACGGACTGAACAGCAGACAACTTCTAGTTTTGGCTACAGGGCATATCTTTGATATTCAAAATGTTCTCACATCAATCCTCTTGCTGAATTATCATTTTCTCCCTCTTATTTATTAAAAATACAGATTTATGAAAATGGCAAGACTTAGTGACTTTAACCTCTTTATCAATTTACCAAGACTCTTTCCGTTGTCATCAGAAGCCATTACGGTTAGTGTGGCCTCCTGCCCTGGACTGGCTTCCACATCAGGGGGGCCCAAGCTGGCATCCTCAGCTCCCAGAGACCAGTTCTGGGCACTGGCCAGTCCGAGCGAAGCTCCACGAAGGGGTCTATCTGTCTTTCGATGTTCATAGTACCAAGAGCTTTGGCTGCCTTGCCGTTCAGTCATTGAACGAAGAAGACACAGATCTTCCCGCGCATGGCTGGGACTCTCTGTATGTGATTTTCCCAGACAGGATTCTTTTTTTGTATCCTGAGTAGAGCCTGTCTTTTCTGATTCCTAAGCAAGCATTCAGTGTTTTTTGCACAGAGGAGCCTTTACGATTTAACTTTTCTCTGGACAATAGTTTTAAATAAAGAATTAGAGTAACATTCATATTAGGGGGAAAAGTCTATTTGTTTTTTTATAAAACTGAATATTTCGAATTGAATCACAAGAGTTTTGAAGCTAAAATTCTGCAAAGTTTATTGCCAGAGCTATGATGAAATCTGTTTACTCTCTGTTCAAATTTTGTAATATTCCGCAACTTTGAATTCTGTCTAGAGCAGTTTTCAACGAAGCTGGGCTTTAAGCTCAGGAGGGGAACCAGATGGCACATTCAATGTGCACTTACTCATCAGAACATATTTTGCCAAAAGCGTTCCATGTGCAAGGAACTGGATCTGCCAAGGGCACCAGCAGGGGACAAGTCAGGCAAGCAGCTCACTTTTGAGCAAAAGAGATAGATAATAAATCACATTTTTAAAAGTTACAAATATTGAATATGGAAAAGTGATATTTGGGGGGATCCAGAAGGAGGGAACCCACCACGGGGCAAGCATGGGGTGTGTCAGGGAGGGCTGGGCATGAGCAGGATCCCAAACAGCTCAGGGAAAAGTTGGGGAGAAGACAGTCTAAGGACAGACGCACAGGCAGAGAATGAGCTGTCAAGAGCCTGGGCCCCGGGTGCCGAGAGCGCCGCCCGCCCTGGTGGGTACGAGTCTGCGCGCAGCCAGCACAGCGCTTTCCACGACCGCACTCAGGACCGTGCGTGCCAAGGAGCAGGTGTCCTTACCGGCATGTCACAGGGACCAGCTCCAAGCCTGAAAAGTTGGCAAAAAAAGTTGAGGATTAATCATATAAGAATTAGGAGGAAAAATCTATTCAGGTAACTCTTTGGTATGTTTCACATGTGGATGTTGTTCTTTAGAATGATCCGTTTTTGAATGATGGTTATTTATGTGTGGCTATTATAATTACACCAATATGAACCAAGGAGACACTTTTATTGGGAGAAGAAAATTAAGAAAGCAACATGATTAGAAATTCTAAAAAAGAATATTTGGGGTCGATTCTTGCAATTCCAGGGACGGGTGAAATGCTTCTTAAAAACTACAATGAAAAGAAGAGAAAAGGAAGAGGGCTCATCTTCCTGTGCCGTGTTGTGGCACTATTGCTTCTAGTGGTGAAATCAGCCTCAGCTTTGCCAGCGCAGGAGCTGAAGAGGTTGCTTTCGTGAAGAGGATGCTTTTGTGAACTCATTTATAAAGCCACAGCCCATCTCCTGTTGGGAGCAGGCTGTGACCTAGCAAAGAAGGAGCCTGCCCCAAAGCCCCAGGTGCTAGTTTGTAAGACAAAGGCTAAGACCCAGAGGAAGCCCCCGCCCACCACACACACACACACACACACACACGGGACACACATGGACATGTACACACTCACACACACCCCACATACAGAGACACATATGCACGCCTCTTAAGGAGAGCAGGGACGTATTTCCCAGAGATGCTGGCCTGGATTTAGGACTTTAAAAAATCCCTCTGCAAAAAGATAAGGGAGAACCGAAGACAGAGAAGTTAGGAGAGGGCAGCGTGTGGGGCTCCCGTCCGAAGGCCTCTCACTTCCTGTGCAGCACAAGGGGATGGTCTATGGCCGAGCGAAGTAAGAATCCTCATCCTTTGTGTTTCTAATGCTGAGATCTGCCTGACTCCAGCCACTCCATTGTGGTCTGCTGTCATTGATCAGGGGTACACTGGCTAGAGAGGGGGACCCTGGAATAAATGACTCTCCACTCCCAATAATTTGTGAGAGCTGACACGAAGGTGGGAGACGCTGCCATGATTAACTTCAATGGAGAGAGAGGCGCAAGGCTGGCCACACCAAGACCCTCCAGGGTTGAGGACGGTAAGGTAAGCTCCCTCGCGGCCACCCACCCCTACTCCTCCACAACAGTCTATCCGAGAACATCCTTGGATATGTATTTTAAAAGTCAAGGACCCTTCACCACCTGGAGGTTACACAATAAATGGTATTGCTATAAAGAAGTAGAGCAGTTTAGAGTTTTAAACTTGGATAGGCTTAACAAAATTCATCACATCAGATATTCAGCAAAACATACTCTTTGCACACACACTGCGTCCTTTGAGCATTTATTGACACCTAATAATAGTGTACCACAATTGCCTGAAAGCTCTGGGGACAGACAATTAAGACCCTTTGATTGGAAGGAGCCTGGGAGTTTATGACTTGTGTAACTAGGAGACTTGCTCCATCAATCTGCCTTTCATTAGCACATAATAACATCTCATTTTTATGGGAAGTTCCTTCAGTTAATTTGCTTAATTAGATTTAACTGAAGGATGAAAGTCAAATTTTGCGACACCAAGCCCTGGACAGGAAGATCACTGCGTTTAACAGTAATTCAACATAAAAGCCACATACATCAAAGGTACGTGCAAATAAGAGAATTATGTTTTCTAAAGATCCCTGGAGTAGGGAAGGCTCATTTCAGACGGGCCCAGGGTTGTAAATTTAACAGAAAACATCCACGCTAGGACTGAATGTGCGGCAGACGCGGGTACGTGGCACCAGTTTCCCTCTAAAAGATGTACCGAATGGCCTCCGGGTCTGTAGGGGCCCGTGTAGACTGTCTAGTGCCCGCGTCCCTGGCTGCAAGGCGTGAACTGTGCTGAGGAACAAACAGCAGATTCCTCTTTATTGAATACGTTTCCCAAGGAGAAATCTCTCTCTGCTGCCAGAAACCGTTGTTCATTTTCCTAAGCAATTAACTTGTTCAAGTCATGTGAAATTTTAAGCCATGTTACCACTTTAGCGTCTAAAAGTCCTAACGTCAAATTAAATACGGCTCCCGCCTAGCTAGGGTTCAAGACTTGACAGCACATCTTCGGTACACCAGGACCACAGCTGGGCTGCTCTTTTCTGCACAGCCCTGCCTTCTGGCTGTCCAGATGCACTCAGCTATTTTTATACTCTATTTGGTCTTGTTGAATTGTAGGTATTTCCGTAAGCTGTCTTGAATCATTTCTGGAACAAAGTTAAATAAGTAAATAAAGAAATGCTGATTGCAACTTAAAGAACTCAAACAATGCAACCATAAAATATAAACTAATGCAACAAGATCAAAGTCAAGAATACAGATCAACCATTCAAAGGCACAAACAATAAAGCACTAAGATAATGAAAACATAAGTTTATAGCCCACTCTTTTGCTCTAAATACTCCCACTTGCTATCAGACCAAGGTGATGTTCCCCACCTTATCTTCCCTGGAAAAAAATGTACAACTCTTGAAGCTTCTTGGTCCTTCCTGGAAATAAAACCCAGTGGTCCTGGCTCCAGCAGTTCTCCTGACCTGTCTTAACATCTTGCCCTGTAGACTCATCTGGTTCTTCCATTACAAGTAAGTATCTTCTGTGAGCTTTGATAAACGCTGAATCTGTCAAAGGGAAAATATTTTAACAAGTATCTTCATGCAGTATCTGTTATTTTGTGAATTATATATGGTGCTACCCTAGATACCAGACCAGTGGGAGGGAAAGCTGATGTTGTACTGATAGCTTCCAGATAGACACAAATATATACATAAATTATTTGTGAAAAACTTTGACTCTTCTCAAGTTCTTATACCAATGGTTCATTGAATCTTTGCATTTCTACATCATGTAACATAAAAGAAACAACCTTGATGTCTAAATCTTTAAGGGTACCAATTCCAAAAATGAATGTAAGTCTTATTTTAAAAACTATAACTCATTTATTCTACCAGAATAGGTCCAGGATAAGAGAAATAGTAGTACTGATACTATTTTCATTGATTCACATACATCTATGATATTTTATTCAGCATTTTCGGAGAAACATTAATTTATCAAACCGGAGCTTTACCAGAAGAGCAAAACTGGAACAGTGACTTGGAACACCGGTGTCCAAGTGGTCCTAGGAAAGTGTGAAGGATTTGAAAAGCTTAACCTTCAAAACAGCAGGGAGAACAGTTCTTTGGAAGCTCGCCAAGTGAAGGAAGACTCTGATTTATTCTGATAGAACTAGGACCATGGATGAAAGTAGACTGATTTCAGCCCAATATGAGGAAGACCTTCTGAAGAATTACGAGTCCTTGAAATGGAATGAGATGCTCTGGAGGTTGGAGACATGTCCCTGGGAGTCTTCACGCTGACACTGGACATCTTCTATCAGTCACAGCATTAAGAGGATCACTGCATGGGTGTGGGGTAGGACTAGATTCAAAGGTTTCTTTGAGCGTAAAACCCTCCGTTTGTTGCAACATATTTGCTGGTCTTAAATAGTGGAAGGGATTAGCCTCATTGGTTGGTTTACTTAATGTTGGTCATGTAAAAATTAGTGGATAACTACCAAAATAGATATTTGAACTCCAGAATAATCGATTTAGGTCATACCATCGAGGATTAGCTAACTCGCCCTTGCCACTGCATCTTAGCATGACTCCTAGTAAAAAGCAGTTAGGCCATGAAATTAGCATGAAAAACAATGCTGGGACTTCACAGACCTTATGAGAACAGGTTGAATAACTGTGTTTGTATTTGTTTGTTAGCCGATGTTGGTGTGTGCAGCAGAATTTTGCATGAGAGTGCTTTTATTTTACCATAGTGCCTGCTAATAAGGTTGCAGAATCACAGGTTATAGGCCAAGGTTGTGAAGTCACAGGTCTTCCAAATGTGCCAAAAATAATCTGACAGTTACAAAGAGCTTCCCATTCCCAACAGTTGTTCTTGAATCTTTTCAGAGAGATGGAACCAAGTAAAACAGTATTAGCCTCCAGTTTGCTGTTTGTAAACATATTATTTTAAAGAAATATTGCAAGTTCTTCACATGGCTTCTAGTTACTATCTAGTGTCCTTTCATTTCGGCCTTTCATTTCATTTCCATTGCAACATTGCAACAGTAAAGGTTGTTCTTTACTATATAGGTATATATACAATCTAGTATTGTATTTTTTTATTTGTCATGTCTCTTTTTTCCTATGAAATTTAAAAAACAAATGCATAAACAATGATTATAAATCTGTGTTCATAGACACACAATGTGTAAAGATGTAACTTTTGACAATAACAGCGTAAAGGGGCAAGTGAAGCAATATAAAAGCAGACTTTTTGTATACTATTGAAGATAAGTTGAATATTAATTCAAACTATATTGTTACAATTTTAAGATATTAATTGTAAACCTCAGGGTAACTGCTAAGAAAACAAATAACAAATAGACAGAAAGGAGAATGAGAAGAAAATTAAAATGATTCACTATAAAAAATCAATTTAACACAAAAGAAGGCAGTAATGGAGGAATTGAGGAACAAAAAAAAGACATAGAAAAAGATTTTAAAATAGAAAAAGAAAGTCCTTTCTTATTAGCAATCACTTTAAATGTAAATGGAGCAAACTTTCTAAGCAAAAGTCAGAGATTGACATTATGCCTAACGAAACAAGCTCCAACTATGTGCTGTCTATAACAGACTCACTTTAGATACAAAGATGCAAAGAGGTTCAAAGTGAAAGGACAGAAAAATATATTCCAAGAAAATCCTAACCAAAAGAGAGCTGGGTGTCTATTCTACACTAATATAATATAAGACAAATAGACTTTAAATAAAAGTTAGAAGAGACAAAGAAGAACATTATCTAATGATAAAAGGTCGATCCGTAAAGAAGATATTATAATCATAAACATATACACACTTAACAGAGCTCTAAAATATCTGATGAAAACATTCACAGAATTGAAGAAAGAAACAGATAGTTGTACAATAATAGTTGGAGATTTCAATACCCCACTTTCAATAATGGGTATAACAACTAGACAGAAGATCACAATAAAGAGATAGAGAACCTGAACAACATTACAAACCAACTAGACCTAACAGACATATATAGAACACTCTACACAAAAACAACAGAATATATATTCATCTCAAGTACACATGGAGCATTGTTCAGGATAGCCATATGTTAGGCCACAAGCAAATCTCAATAAATTTAAAAAGATTAGGCCGAGTGTGGTGGCTCACACCTATAATCTCAGCACTCTGGGAGACCAAGGCAGGAAGATTGCTTGAGGCCAGGTGACACAAAAAAGTCAGCTATATTTCTGTACACTAGCAATGAATGACCTGAAAAGGAAATTAAGAAAACAATTCTATTTACAATAGTATCAAAAAGAATAAAACAATTCAGAATAGACTTAACAAAGAAGGTGCAAGATTTGTACACTGAAAACTATAAAAAATTGTTGAAAGAAATTAAAGACCTAAATAAATGGAATGCATCTTATGTTCATGAATTAGAACACTTAATATTGTTGAGATGGTAATGTTCCCCAAATTGATCTACAGATCCAATGCAATCCCTATCAAAAATCCCAGTAGCCTTCTTTTTCTTAGAAATATAAAAGCCAATCAGGAAGTTCATATGAAATTACAGGGAACCTCATGTAGCCAAAACAATATTTAATAAGAAGAACAAAGTTGGAGGACATATGCTTTCCAATTTCAAAACTTACTACAAAGCTACAGCAATGAAAGCAATGTGGTACTAGCATAAAGATATACCATAGATGAAAGTATAGATGAGATCATATGCATATAGATCATGGAATATAATTAAGACTTCAGAAATAAACCCATACATCTATTGTCACTTGATTTTCACAAGCGTGCACAGATCATTCAACGGGAAAAGAATAGTTTTTCAACAAATAATGCTGAGATGATTGTATATCCAGATTCAAAAGAAAGATGTTGGACCTTTCTTTCATATCATATATAGAAATTAACTTAAAAGACATCAAAGATCCAAATGTAAGAACTAAAACTATAAAACTCTTAGAAGAAAAGATAGGGGAAAATCTTCTTGACCCTAAATTGGCAATAGTTTCTTACATATAATAACAAATATACAATGTACAAAAGAAAACCAGATAAACTGAACTTAAAAATTTTATGCTGAAGGACACAATCAAGAAAAGGAAAAGACAACCCACAGAATAGGAGAAAATATTTCCAAATCATGTATCTGATAAGGGTCTAGGACACAGAATACACTCAACGACTAAAAGACAAACAACCCAATTCAAAAATGAGTAAAGAACTTGAATAGACATTTCTCCAAAGTAAATATACAAATGGCCAATAAGCACATAAAAAGATGCTTAATAGCACTAGTCATTAGGGAAATGCAAATCAAAACCACATGAGATATTACTTCACACCCACGAGGATGGCTATAATTAAAAAGATGGAGACTAACACGTGTTGATAAGGATGTAGAGCAATCGAAATCCTCATACACTGCTGGTGAGAATGTAAAATGGTGGAGCCGTGGTGGAAATGGTCTGGCAGTTCCTCAGCAAGTTAAACATGAATCTAGAAAACATTATGCTAAGTGAAAAAACAGAAGAAAAAAAGCAACACGATGCATGAGTCTATTCAAATGAAATTTCCAGTATAGGCAAATCCACAGAGACAGAAGCAGATTAACGCTTGCCTAGCGCTAGGTGAGGAGTGACTGCTTAAAGGGTACAGGGTTCCTTTTGGGGTACCGATAGTGGTACTGATTACATGAAGTTGTAAATGCACTAAATGCCACTGAATTGTACACTTAACATGGTTAAAATGATGCATTTTATGTGACATGATTTTCACGCAATAAAATCATTATTATTCAAATGGTTATTTATAAACATTATTTTTGTCTACACCCGATTGCATGTCAGACTTTTCTGAAAGTGAATAACTATCAAAATGCACCCGTAACACATTGGCTTAAGTGATTATTATTTCTGTTATCATCAAAATTCAATTGTAACCTCTTTGAAGTATATAAATCTTTTTGCATTTCTCACAGTACCTCTTTCAAGATCATACATGTAATAGCTTCAAAAGTAAAATGCCTCACGGGGAAGAGGGAGGAGTCAAAGCCACAAGATAGACAATGACAAGCAGCATAATGTCACCCTCTCGTAACAGCAGAGTGGACACCTAGTCTGTACCGTGCACACTCATCTTTTCTAATCTTTATGACAAGCCTGCGTGTAGGGCCGCCAGCATGCCACAGGGAATAATAGTTGGTCTGTTAACACAAAGAGTAAAATAAAGTGAAAAAGTCACGAACAATGATCCAAATGTACCTCGAATATTTAATTTGATTCAAGACATATAAACATACATTTATTCATCAATCTTTTCATAATGGACCGGGGACTATTTTTTCCCCATAGCTACACCAATTTCTTGCATACACCCCACTTGTCACACATGGCCTACAATTTCCAGTTTGGGTTTCTTTAACGAGAAGGAAGAATTTAAAGACACTTGTGAAATCATTAGAGGTCAGATTCCTTCTATATTTTTATGTCCCTCCACCCCAACCAGTAACTTACAATTGTCTTATTTATACGCAATAGTGATATTTTTAAGTCACTTTTTCTGTTGTCTTTCCAACACATTCAGCTTGGGGTTTTGTGGAGACCATAGCTCTCTTTTTAAAAATTTCTAATAATTATTTTGTTTGTTAATGTTCTTGTCTCATTTAAAAAAAAAAACTTTAAAATTATCATATAATTACAACAAAAAGAACAGCAAGCATAAATAAGTTTGGGAATTAAAACAGCTTATTATGAGCAGGAATTCAAATGTGGGTGTGTTTGGCTCCAAAGCCCACTCTCGGCCCACGGCATGTCTAAGGAAGCCCAAAGCAGAGAACGTGGAAGGGCCAAGTCACCCACGGAAAACTGGAGAGCGAATCCCGCAACTCTGCCCGACCTGCTCAGAGCAAATAGCAAAAGGAGAAAGCAGATTCCAGGACAATTATCTGTGACTTTGTGGCCTTCTTTCAAAGTATTACAAGGGTCAGCTAAAGGTGAGAGATTTCGCATCATCTTCTTAAATTTACACGTTGTCACAAGAACTTTGGGCTTCCAGAGTTCCTATCCGTTTCTAATTATTTTTATCACCACCATTCTCAGTAACATCCTGGTGTTTTTCAACGGAATTGGAAATGAAAAGTTAACTTATTAGCTCTCTTTTGTCTGGAAAAATGACCAGAAACAAAGGCAAGTGAAAAACTGGGCACAGCGCAGCGGTATTGGTGCCTACATCACTGCCTAGGAGGAAGGTTGCTCCAGAAATAGAAAGTATTGTTATTTTTTTAAACCAAGCTGATCATATGAATTCATATTCAATGCTTTATTATACTGAAAATTGCACATGAGTTCTTTGGATCTTTGGCTCAATAATCACTTTGATGTTTTATTTATTGATGCAAAAAGTACTTGCCTTTCAAGTTTGTTATCTCTCATTTCAATGGAATTTTTCAAAGTATTAAGAAACTAGCTGCACAGTTGTGTCTACTCAGTTTGAAATTGGCACGAGATTCTGAAGTGTTACTGGTGCCCCTGGGTGTTTCCTGCCATTTAGTTTCAGGCTAATAAGGAAATGCAGAGGTTGGCTAGAATCTGCTATGAATACTTTAGATAGACATTTGTGCTGGAACACACTCAAAGAAGGTTCTTGAGAGAATGTGCATTATCGTACCAGGGACTTTGCTTTTTGGCTATTGAAATGATTTGTATTTGGAAATGAGAACTATTTCTCATCTTTGACCAAACCTTTCATGAAGTCTGAACTTCCATGTTTATGAAATCCAGCTGTGACATCATTAAGTGGTTTCCACGGTAAAAAAGTAGTAGTCAAAGAAGAAACAGTATAAAATGTAACATGTTTGGGGGAGAAATGGCTATTCAAGTCTCTTGCCCATTCTTTTCCATAGTTATTTGATATTTTGGGGGGGAGATGGTTTGTTTGTTTTTTGGGGTGTTTTCCCTATTGAGTTGGAGAGGTTCCTATATATTCTGGATATTAACCCCTTATCAGCTATATGGTTTGCAAATATTTTCTTCCATTCTGCAGGTTGTCTCTTCACTCTGTTCATTTTTCTCTTTGCTGTGCAGAAGCTTTTTAGTTCGATATAGTCCCACTTGTTTATTTTTGCTTTTGTTGCCTGTGCTTTTAATGTCACATCCATGAAACGATTGCCAAGACCAATGTCATGTAGCTTTCCGCTATGTTTTCTCCTGTGACTTCTATAGTTTCAGGTCATACATTCAAGTCTTTCCTCCATATTCAATTCATTTTTTTTTTTTTTTTTTTTTTGAGACAGAGTCTCACTGTATTGCCCGGGCTAGAGTGCCGTGGCGTCATTTTAGCTCACAGCAACCTCAAACTCCTGGGCTCAAGCGATCCTCCTGCCTCAGCCTCCCGAGTAGCTGGGACTACAGGCATGCACTGCCATGCCCGGCTAATTCTTTCTATATATTTTTAGTTGTCCAATTAATTGCTTTCTATTTTTAGTAGAGACGGTGTCTCGTTCTTGCTCAGGCTGGTTTCGAACTCCTGAGCTCAAACAATCCGCCCGCCTTGGCCTCCCAGAGAGCTAGGATTACAGGCGTGAGCCACCGCACCCGGCCAGTTCATTTTTGTATATGTGGTGAAATATTCACATTTTTTTGTATGTGGATATCCAGTTTTCCGAAAACTCTTTGTTGCGGAGATTATACAACAGATGTCAGAAACAGATCAAACCCATGGAAGCCGCAGCCTTGTTCTTGGAATGGGAGGCCGGGAGCCAGATACTACAACCGTCTTTCAAGGGGAGCTGAGTAAAGGAGACGGGTGTGCATCCAACCCCACACTTCTGGTGGCAAACCACGTGACCCCAGGTCTCCCCTGACTGGGGAGTATTAAGCGTTTTAAGTGTAATGTGTCGATTTGATCACATCTCAGCCAACGGAGAAGTTGGAGGCCACATTTCTCTGATTTTTTCAAGGTAGTGTTACCTCTGCCTATTGAAACACCAGGGAAATGGGATTGTGATAAAAATGGGGCCTAATTTTATATTCAGAGACAGATGACCCTGCAAGCCAGAAACACTATTGGATCATTATAAGGAATTGAAGAATTCGATTTGTTTTTTTCAGGACATGTAATAATGATTCTCTTACTGGTAAGAAAAGAATGCTTATGCATTTTCTCATAAATCTAGAAAATCAGTGGGAAACATTTATCCACACTGTCTTTATTTCTTGTTGATGCATATGTATCCGTATGAAAAATGTTTGGAATCGTGAAACGCTGCTGTCTCCAGGCCAGAGGGGTCTGTGTGGGCAGGGAAGGCGTGTGAGTGGACCACTCTCCGTATCCACCGCCCCCGAAGCACCTCGCCCCGGGCTCTGGGGCACTTTCCTGAGGACAGTGTCCCGCGGGGCCTAACTAGGTGCCACCTGCTGGCTTCTGTACCCCCTGCCACAATCCTAGTGTGTCTTACAAGGATTGGGGAGACCATTTTCAAACAAAACCTTGCAATGTTTGTGTGCACTGTGCGAACATCATCTCTGTTTTCAGGATATATTTAAAGAGTTGGCAGAGTAGAGACTGGCTCTTCCATTGTCATTAAAGCTTTTCCTTCACCCAGAAACCACAGAGCCTTACAATGCGGTTGCTCTCACAGGTTCCTGCGAGGCCCTGCAGGGACGTGCTGGGCTGCCAGCCTCCCCAACAGGCCCTTGGTCCCGGGCACGACTCGGTCACCCTCAGGCGCTGCCACAGGATCAGACACCAGCTGGAGACCTTTAAGATGCCACCGCCTGGAGGTCACAGGCCTGGCTACTGCTGTCGCACATGGTAGTGAACTTGTCATGTCTGAGCAAACTAACCTTTCGTTGTGTACCAGGTAGAGCTGGGAGTCCAGGAATTTCCCTTTTGAGCCCAGGATCAACTTGGATTTTATAGAGCGTGAAGTTTGATTATACCCAAATTTTATTGTTGTCCAAAAGACAACTCTCTGAGCCTGACCCTCCTTGCCTGCCACCCCGTGGGAGGGGGGGCCCAGTCCCAACAGGGCCTGGAGTCCAAGAGGGTCCACTTTTGTCACTCGTCACCGTGCCCACGCCTGGCATTTCCAAGTGGAACCACCTGCCTCTAACTTAGGGCGAGACTCGCCAGCCCTGGGCTGCATATGATGGAGTATTTTAACTTTGCCATGGAATATTCTAGGGTCAATCATACCTTCCGCAGCATCTCGGTCCTGAGTTAAAATTTCTGACTTTCAAACCATCATGACTCTTAGAGATCGACGGATGTTTCTTCAAGGTGATGGGAAGTCACGTAAGGTGAAGATTATCCTGGGACTCGGGGGACGTTAGTGTCAGAGATCCTTATACGTGTTGGCATAGCCAGGATGAGACGTAACATACGTGAGTGATACCGCGACAGGCATAGATCTAAGCGCGTCACGGCTTGTGAATAAATTATATTGGTCCTTCTCTGTAATGATTCATCTTGTATCAGAAAGTGATACAGACACATGAATTTCACATCATCTCTAGCACATATGTACATACATGCACATTGTTACATGTTAGTACCTATATCTTTGGGTACATGCATGTGTGCGTAACAGTAACACACTTTTAAAAACTACGCATAGTTGTCTTGGCGAGTGGCTGGTAACTGAGTTACGGCAAATCACTGAGGGATTCTCTAGCAGTGAACATGGTTCTTCACATGATTTTATTACATCCCTTAAAGGTAATATCAGTGTTAATTAAATGGACCCATAGATAAAATGTCTTTTGTGAGAGCATTTTTGACATCTGTTTATTAAACTTGGCAGACATTAAGTTGGTGTTTTCATTTCAAATGCACCTCCTCGGTAAGCACCACAACTTAAAATACAATCTGAATATAAAGCGCTTTGGTGCTCCATGCCATCCTTGTAACCTAACACCATGCCGGCTGCTACAGCACTTCAGAAAGTTAATTCTCAAATACCAGCATGACTCTTAACCTCCATCACGGTTTGCATGTTTGTTTTTAGCTTCACCTGGGCTTTCGGGGACTCGCCATTTCCCTTCCTCTCTTTTGGCGATGACATTGGGTGTGAGATAGCACTGTTGGCAATACTCCAAAGGAATTGGTCTCTATCGTCTCTGTGAGACGGAGGCAGACCTGCATAGGGTGACCCTGAAACTCACTGTGGGGACAGAGCCAAGTCATTGGCAGGAAGGACATCGAGGCATGAGATGGCCTTACACAAAGCCTCAGCCACACGGCGCGCGGAGGCCAGTGGAGCAAGCACCGGCCCAGACACCCCACGGGCCCTCTCTGAGCAGCCAGCGGCTCTGTCTCAGTGCGTGTTCCCTGTCTGTGTCTCTGTGTGTGCTCTGTCTCGAGGGCGTGGTGGCAGAGATGCCAGAATACAGTTCCCTCTGCCCACCCCCAACCAGACGGTGAGAGCCAGGGCTGGGGTCCCCTACGAAGAGGGAACTGCAACGAACGGGCACTTTTGCTGTCGCTCACGTGGCATTTCACACTTTGCAAGCAGCCACCCCATGTACCTGCTCCTGTGTGTCTGCAACAGAGTTGCTTTGCTGTTTTCCCCGTCACCCCGTCTGCGGAGAGGGTCAGGCATGCTTTCTGCCACCACCAGAAACCAGCATGCAACCAACGTCTCTTCTCTCAATAAGGTAAAACAACTGTTGGAAAAATAGCTTAAATTACTTTGAAACTTTAATTACAGACACTTTTCCACTCGACCTTTCTGAAATGAAAGCTTTGATTCTCTCCTGTTTTGCATAGGGTCGTGAAGGTGGTTCAGCCGTGCATCTTCATATGTACATATCTACACCGTGTCTCGTTTGCTAACAAAAGGTGTCCGGATCCCAATCCCAGATCAGCTCTGCATCGATTCCAGCGTATACAACTCAGAGTAAAGCAGTTTCAGGGGACAGGATGCAACCACAGTAAAATGGCAGGAAAAGTTGTAGCTTGATATTTGTTTCTCCTAAGTTCAACTCAGAAATACAATAAAGAGGAAAAAAATAAGAGGCTCTTGCTCTCAGCCCTGCTACCAAACACGCTAGCCCGAAACTCTCTGCTGTCTTAAAGTGCAATTACTGCTGTGAAGTCGCTCAGGCCAGGGATCAGGCTGGACGGAGTTCAAAGCGGAAACTTCAAACACTGGCTGTTCATGACTCAGGGGTGGAGAGGGAGGGAGGGGAGAAAGGGAGAGACAGTTCTCAGGCATTCAAGTGCATCAAAAGAACAAATGGCCTTTCTTTTGGTAAAGAAAATCTGTAAGTTGTAAGGAATCCTGGCTTGAAAAAATATAACTTTCTAAAAACTCCTATCTGAGGATGTTCCAATGCGGGAGAGTCAACAGGCAGGCGAGCCCAGCGAGCAGCAGGGCCCGGGGACCGCGCGCGGGCGCCCGGCCGTACTGGCGGCCTCCGCTGTCTTCCGAGAGGTCTTCGGCCCTGGGCGAAGAGGAGGCACACTGGACCAGGGGCATCTGGTAGGACGTGGCTCTCTTCTCTGGCCTGTCGGGGCTGGAGCCGTCGCTGGGCCTCTGGCCGTTGAACAGCAGATAGCGGCCCCGGGCGTCCTGCTCCATTTTGAAGATCTCGTATTCCGTGTGAGGTAGTTTGATTCCCAGGGCCACGCAGCCGTTGGTGTGCGTCACATCCTGCTGGACGCCCACCTGCCAGGAGCCCTCGGCCCCACACTCATTCCCGTTGAAGACGTTGAGGAGCGAGGCTGTGGCCGCATCCATGGGGGTGACCTTCATGTGATTCACTGCAAAGGAGAGGGGAGAGCGGGTGACTGAGGGGCCGGCGTGGGGGCAGACGCCCACCCGGCAGACGCAGGCCACTCCCTCTCCACAAGGCTTTCTTTTCAAAAGACAAGCCCACCTACCGACCCCACGCCTGACCACAGCAGCCACCAGAGCATTCTCAGGTGGGAGGAGTCCCGCACGTGGCGGAGCACGAGGGTCACCCCAACACAGGGCAGGTGTGGCCCGAACGCGCGCGCTGCCGGCTGTAAACGCCGAGCCCAGACCACGGCCGCCGCGCTTCTGAGTGCGGAATGAAACTACAGCACCGAGTGCTCTCAAGGAGTCGTATTTGGTGACACTGACTCTTTAAGATTGAAAACAATATTCAGTAGAGGCTGGAATTTCGTTTTTATGAAAAGGTTTTGAGGTTTCTAAAAGTTTTGGTGTCATGCGCCTCTCCTGGTTAACACTGTCACACATTAACACAGGCCCATACAATCGGGCATCCAAAATAAGTTAGGACGCAAGCGAGAAAAATATGAGTAAACGAATTAAATAAAATCTGGGACTTGTAGAGAATTGCTTTGGAAGGCCTTGCCAGGCGACCACATTGCGTGTGTAACACGACGGGCTCTGCGGTGGCATCAGGTAAAGGGCGTCTGCTCTTGTTACTTTGTCACAGGGCCCGCGTTCCCGGAGCAAAGCTTCCTTCCTGCAAGGAGGGCCGGGATGCTCCAGGACTCATCTGGTTACAGAAACACGCTATGGCAATCGGGCTGACTCAAGGAATGCCATCCTGGAGGAGTCACCAGGACTGAGGCCATCCTTTCTTTATATGGCATGACGGGGCTGACGCCGTGTCGCTAATACAAAGATGCTCAGACTTAGGAAAAACAGCACTTCTAAAACAGCAACCGCAAGACTCCCCTTGCTGACCGCCCAGTGTGGCTCGTCCCCGCCCTCCTCAGTGGGCGGCCTGGCCCTTCCCTCCCAAAGATGCTCCCACCTTCGAGTGTGTCACCGTCTCAAGCGCAGGGCAAGCTCGGGATTGGAAATGACAACTCCAAGCACCGGAGCTGTCACTAACACCTCAAGAAAGCACGGGGCACGCAAGCAGTGTGCTGTTATCAGAGGGGCAGCTGGGCATCCGCCACGGTTGTGAGCAAGGAAGAAACCCGCAGACTCGAGATTTCCCTCGCAGTAACGTCCTCCTTGGCCGCCCCTGACAACTGCTCGCGTGCGGGGAGGGCTCCGCCAGCACCTGGCCTGCAGGCGAGGCCGTCCACCCCGGCCGGTACCAGCGGGGAGGAACTCGGGGCACGTGACTGCCTCGAGGCAGGAACGGCTCTCCAGTTCTTCCCCAGCACCTCAAGCAGAAAAGAGGTCCCTTCCCTCAGGCTCTGCCTCCATAAAAATGTCACAGAGCTGCCCCGGCCGCTGCTGGGATTGGCGGCGGGAGTCCTACCTTTGAACACGAACTCCGTGCCTCCCATGACCCTGGAGGAGAGCACGCCACGGCTGTAGCGGCCTCGGGCGTAGATGGAGAAGGTGGGGTGCTTGCAGACGGGGTCCGAGTAGTGGTAGTAGTGTCCTTCCCAGGTGTTGTTGTTGTCGTGGAAGATGAAGTGGCGGGTGAGGAAGAGGACTTCGGGGCGCACCTCGCAGCGCTGGCTCACCCACTCGCCGTGCAGGCCGATGGTCAGGTCAGCCTTCGGGGGCAGGATGGGCGGGTGGTGCTCGTCCGAACGGTAGATGATCCGACAGGCTATGCAGGCGTGGTCGTGGTGCTGCAGCCAAGACACACACACTCAGAGATCCCTGTCTTTCCCCGAGAGCAGCGTACACGTGCTTCCCTGCAAGTGGGTCTCACCAGGCTGGGACTGAGCAAGGCACTCGGGCCACCGTCACTTATAACCTGAACACCCGGGGGGCAACTGGAGCCCTGCTCTAGGGCACAGAGAGGGGCATGTGTGTGTACCCAAGTGCACACCTGTGTCTGCCTGACGGTACGGACTTGTCTAAATAGTTCGGCTGTGATACGAACTCTCTTTAGAATGCTATTAGGTTTTCAGACCATACGTGCTGGACACTGGATTTCAAAGAGAACGGCAACACTTCACACCCATCAGGATGGCCACTGTTCAAAAACCAAAAAATAACAAGTTGGTGAGGATGTGGAGAAACTGGAATCCTTGCACATCGCCGGGGAAAATGTAAAATGGTTCATCTGCTATGGAAGACAGTATGGTGGTTCCTCAAAAAATTAAACATGGAGTTACTATGATATAGCAATTCCACTTCTAGATATGCTGGATGCCCAAAGAACTGAGAGCAGTGACTCCAACAGACATTCGCAAACCCACGTTCATAGCATCATTTTTCACAGTAGCCAAACGGCAGAAGTAGCTCCGGTGTCCACAGATGGATGAATGGGTCAACAAATTGTGGTCTATCCATGCAATGGAACATGAGTCAGCCTTGGAAAGGAAGGAAACTCTGACACATGCCACGACACGGATGAACCCTGGGACACTGTGCTGAGTGAAATTAGCCAGACACAAAAGGACAACACTGTATGACCCGCCTTACGCGAGGTTCCTGGAGTGATCAAATTCACAGAGAACAAAGTAGACAGGTGGCTGCAGAGGCCCATTGGTGCTTCGCGGATGCAGAGGTTCGGTTTGGGAAGATGAAAAGTTCTGGAGAAGGATACGGCGATGACAGCACAACAATGTGCACGTATTTAATGCCACAGAACTTAAAAGTGGTTAAAACAGTAAAATTTTATGCTGTGTGTATTTTACCACAATTAAATATTTTTTAATTAAAAAAATTATGGGGCTGGGCCTAGTAGCTCACACCTTTAATCCCAGCACTCTGGGAGGCTGAGGCGGGAGGATCACTTGAAGCCAGGAGTTCAAGAACAGCCTGAGCAAGAGTGAGACCCTCCTCCACCCCTGTTCCCTACAAAAACCAAAAAAGTTAGCTGGGTGTGGTGGCATGTGCCTGCAGTCCCAGCTGCTCAGGAGGCTGAGGCAGGAGGATCACTTGTTGCCCAGGAGTTTGAGGCTGCAGTGAGGTAGGATGATGCCGCTGTACTCTAGCCTGGGTGACAAAGTGAGACTCTGTCTCAAAAAAAAAAATATGGCACAAAGGGAAAAACGGCCAGCATTCTCATGGCTGTGGATGAAAGGCAATTGTCCAGTAAAGGCAGGGTCCTTTCAAAGGAGGGTTTGGAGGAGGGGCCCACAGGAAGGTGAGAGCCAGGGCCCCTGAACACCTGCACGCCTGCCACCATTTGTGTCTGCCGCCTCCAGGTTTAGAAAGCTTCTGGGCTCTTAATTTGCTTCCTGCTTTCCCAGCCTTAAGCAATGTCGCTAGCGCGAGCTAGCTACAGCTCTGTCTTTCAGGAGAGCCTCCCTTGCCGAGCGTGCTCTGCAACACTGACAGGCTGGGGATGAGGGCTGTGCAGGTTCGTGGCACAGAAAGGCCCCTGCGAGGGAGTGCGCGTTCCAGAGACGGCGGCCATGCTGTCTGCCTGGAGGAACTTGGGCTGGTATGAAAAATCTAGTCTGAAAGTCGGGGTGCTGGGTGTTGAACAATGCCCACTGCCTCGCTGTCTGACTGAGGTCACAGGACGTCTCTGAGCCAGGGCTGCCGCACCCTGCACGTGGGGTCGCCTCTCTGCTCTTCTTCTCCCATGCGGGGGGTGCAAAGCCCACTGGGCTAGCAGAACACTGGCCCCTAGCAGCACGCGCCGATCTGATCAGGCGGTGGTGGGGAGGTAGCGGAGTGTAGCTCGCGGTGTACAGAGGGTGCTTGGTCACCCCAGCCCCACGCCCCCACATCCAGGTGCAGCCCCACACCTGCTCTGCAGCTGGGGCTGAAGGGCAGCCACTGTCTGGGCAGGCGTGTCCTCGTTCTCCAGAATTTCTTTCCTAAGGTCAGAGATCTCAAGCACCAAGGTCTTTGGGTTTACAGCCCTCACCGAACGTGATTTTGTCGTGGCTGCTGCTGAGCCGAACACTCGGCCTTCTCAGGGTGGGGGTCCGGGAGGAGGAGCCGGGGGCTTTCCAACTGCCCTGTCGCTGTTCTCCTCCTCTGAGAGCTAACTTGTGCTGCTGCTGTGTTCATCGGATGAGTGTAAAGTTGCAATTCACCAAAGAGAATGTTTCCTCTGCTAACATGGTTTGTGGCTTCTAGACGATGGGACCAAACAGCCACAGCCATGAGATGAAGGCCAAATCCCTGGCGTCCCAGGCTTGGGGTGCATTTGTTAGCCTGTGGTTTCCTCCAGAGGGCTCTGGGGCACACAGAGAAACTTCCCTGCAGCCCGTGCCCGCAGCGAGCTGGCCTCTGCAAGCCGCAGGAGTCGGAGAGGGGAGAGCAACCGCACAAGGCTGGGCCTGCGCCTAACTGCGGCACAGAAAGAGATGGCCCCGGCCGGGTCCTCAGGGCCATGGGCCAGCTCCAAGCCACTTCACAGCTGGTGACCTTGGGCAAGTGATTCATTTCTCTCCGTTTCAACTTCCTCATTTATACAATGGTGATACTATACTTACTTGTGTAACTGCTGCAAGAAACGCAAGGTGGTTCCCACTAGGGGCACCCACTTGGTATAGCAACTAAGTAGATGGCCTGTCTGCCACAGATGTGCCGCTGTCTTCTGAATGCACACGGGGTGAACAAAATACAAACTGAGTTAAAAGAGAGCATCACTGACTCAGTAGCTTTGCCATTACGTTTCCTTAGTAAACTACTGCGGGGCAAAGGTTCTAAATTTTTCACTCTCAAAGGTGGTTCTGATATTCACAATCCAGGATGGAAAGTTAATATGATGTAACGTGCCCAGGCCAGGGCTCCTCCACACAGCAAGCAAAACCCCTAAGAGCTAGGACCGTCATCACTGTGTCCCGACTCGGGACCTCGCCATACACACTGTGACTGACGCCAGCCCAGAGCCTGGATTCAAGTCGCTGGGCCTTCGCGGACAGCCCTGGTGTTCTCCTGCCACCGCCTGTTAACCAAGCAGGAGCCCCCACCCCACCCCGGTCAGCACGCCTACGGGGGAGCCCGGCACATGTTCGGGAGAGAGGGCCGCTGGGAGCACTCACTCACTCCGGGTAGGAAACGCAGAGCCGGACTGTCTCCGAACTGCCCACGAGGAGCTACGTGCTGCTCCCATTTGGCGCTCACTGCTGCAATGACGTGTGCTTCGGTGACATTCTGCCATTCCGCCTGCTGGCAAGCAGGTCCTCGAAGCCTGAGGGGTGGCCCCGTTTACTTACACCGACCCCAACCTCCACAGCCCCTTCCCGCCATCCCCCACAACTGGGTTTGCTAGCTGTAATTTGGGAATTTAAAAACATCAATTGTTTTTCCTTTCTGGCCATTCCGAGGTGAGAGTCTCAATCCCTGAAAAGTTTGTTTCCTCAAAACCAGTATCCATTCAAGAAGGGCTTGGAAAGCTTATTAGACGGGGCTGGGGGGAAGGGAAATACGGTAGTTCCAGCAACGGATGCCACTGGACGCCACGGAGGATCAATTGCTTTGGCTCAGCCAAGGCAGAGACCCGCGGGGAGGCGAGGTGGGCACGGCTCTCCCCCGGCTGTTCAGAGCAGTGCCTCGCCCGGGGGCGGCCACTGGGTGTCTGTGCCAGGCTTTCTCTAAGAACAGTGGGGCTGGGGTCCCCGCTCCAACAGGAGGAGCTGGCAGAACGTGGTCACTTCAGGTGAATGCCAGGCCTGGCCTGAAGCGTTTCTGTTGGGAAGCAGAGAAAAGCAGGCCAGGCGGTTTAGGCGAAGAGGCTTGTTTCCCACCAGTTGGGCCTGTTAGAATTTGGGGTGGGTACAGGGAGTGGGCGAACTTAGCTCTCAGGTATTGGTCTTGCCAAATTCCTAAACCAGTTACTTTTGTTTTGTTGTGGTGGAAAACACGTACCGTAGCATTTGCCATCTTACTCATTTTTACGTGTACGTGCAGCTCAGGGGCGTTAAGTGCGTTCCCACTGCCGAGCAGCCGTCACCACCGTCCACCCCAAGCTTTTCATCTTCCTCGACTGACACTCCGTCCCCACACAGACCACAGCCCGGCAACCACCATGCTGCTTTCTGTCTACTCGACTGTTCCGGGACCCTCACGGGAGTGGGTTCATACACCATGCGTCCTTTTGTGACTAGCCGATTTCACTTAGCGTGAGTTCCTCAAGCTGCATCCTTGTTGTAGCATGTGTCAGAATTTCCATCCTTTTCAAGGCAGAATAATATTCCACCGCATGTATATGTCACATTTAGTTTACCCATTTATCTGTCCAGAGATACTTAGGCTGCCTCCACCTTTGGCTACTGTGGACACTGCTGCTATGACCAGGGGTGTACACGTATCTGTTCGAGTCCCTGTTTTTAATTCTTTTGGGTAAATATCCAGAAACGGAACAGCTGTAACATATAATAATCCTCTGTTTAATCTTTTTGAGGAACCACCATACCATTTTTTGCAGTGGCTGCACCATTTCACATTCCTACCAGCAATGCACAAGGATTCCAATTTCTCCACATCTTTACCAACACTGGGTATTTTCTGGTTTTTTTTTTTGTTGTTGTTATTGTTGTTGTAATAGCCATCCTAATGGGTGACTTGGTATACCACTGTGGTATGATTTACATTTCCCTAATGATTAGCGATGCTGAACATCTTTTTATGTGCTTAGTGGCCATTTGAAAATCTTCTTTAGAGAAATGTCTGTTCAAGCCCTTCGCCTATTTTTAAATCATTTTGCTGTTGTTGAGTTGACTAGTTACTTGAAACAACTCTTTAGCTGTCATTAAAGCTAAACCAAAGGTGTCATAAATAAGGGAAGTATTTTGGCCTCTTTGTGGATTCTGTGACCAAGGGAAAAGTTTTAGCTATGGACGTATAAGGAGACACCTCAGTTTTATAGACAGATTTAAGAAAAATCACTCGTACTCCTAAGTCTCACAGTGTTTGTCTTGAACCAAAATTACAGGTGCAACTACAAGGAAGCAGAAATTCAAGCCTATACATTGTATTGGTTCTAACATTTCTCTTTTCTAAGATGCTTTTCTTAAGTAGTATCCTTCCGAGATGAGTAAATGGAAAGAGAATTACATGTAGAGTTTTTAAACGCCAAGAGCGATGTGTGCTATGCAGGATGACTTGCTTTACTGAATTCCCCCGTCTCTTTAGATCCGTGTTCTGCACGCAATTCTCACTTGGGAAGTGTCTTCCCCCACCTCGCCGACCTGCTGCCCTTCCCCCGAATCTTAGCAAGGGCAATGTGAAGTCAGAGTTCTGTGCACAGATTTGCAGGTCAAAGCAGGGGGACCAGAAAGTGTTTCCTTGTTGCAATTCTTCACACTCACTATAAAAAGCTTTAATTCAGAAGGGGGAGGGGAAAAAAGATCTCTATATAATTAATCTCAGAAAAGAAAAAACGATCAAGCTTATTCTCAGAACGAAAAATAAACCTCACACTTTGTAAGTGTGCAGTGTTCTCGGCAAAAAGTGGGGTTGTGCCTACTCTGCTCTCTGATTCCTGCCTGGCTCCCTGGTAACGCGTTCAATAACTGCAGCTTGCATTGGCAGGACGTTTGAGTCTGGGGGGCTCGAGTCCATCATCTCCCTAAGCCTTACCCCTCCCAAAGAGACCACGGGTACATTTTACAGATGAGGCAGCCAAGGCCCAGGGAGAGAAAATAACTTGGCTCAGATGACTTTACAAATCCAAAGTATAATCAGGACCCTAATTTGGTGTCAGGACTAGCTGAGTGCCACCTCCTGGCCCTGGGCTACCCCTCTTTGCTGGCGTCCTACAAGGAACAGACAGTCCCCATCCAGGACTCCAGCCCCAGGACAAGGTCTTCTCTGGTCGATGACTGATGGGGATTCTCCCGCTTTCTCCTGTTCCCTGCCAGTATTTATTTCTGGAGAGTTGGTTCGTCAACAACAATTGCTGACAGTATCCACTTGTTTTCGCTGTCTTCCCAGAATGGAAGAAATTACTTGATATGACTGTGCCGTGAACAGACCAACTAAGGAAGCAGGCTGGATAAAACATGAAGCCTTCAAAAGCAGTATATCTTGGGCTAAAAGTTTTGTTCAAAGAGGAAGAGAAATGGGAACAGATGATGGAAACTTCTCTTTGTTCCCTGAGACAAAAAAACACATGAATGTTTCTCAGAAAGAAACCTGGTGTGGCTAATGGCCCATGTTAAAAGCTTTCTTTATAAGTGCAATTTTCCATGTGTTTGATTAAATTTCTGCTGTAGACAATCCTGCAGGTACATCCTTCCCAGGTCTTCTCCATGGCACCGGAAGTTCTTTGAGGCCAAGACCGGGTGCCCTGTGCCATGACATCCAGGAGAGAGCTGCACACGCAGCGGAGATGGTAGGGGCTCCAGGCAGACAGAAGGACGGACAGAAAGCTGTCACTGCACAATGGAAGGGACGGAGAGAGTAGCCAGCATTCATCACAAATGACAAGTGTTCGTACACCTTGTGGGAGGGACCTCGGGGTGCTTTTCCAATCTGGGATTCTAGGAGCTTATGAACTCAGGCTCATTTTGGTCACTTAAAAGGATGTCAGTGATTCCACTTTCAAAAGGATTTAGAGTGAATAGCTATGGCCACCCACACTGTGTCCCTTTAACTGTAGCTGTGAGTAAAGGCCACCCTGTTGGAATGGACCGAATGTTTGTGTCCCCTCAAAAGTCATATGTTGAAGTCCTAACTCCAAATGTGAGGGAATTAGGAGGTGGGCCTTTGGGCGGTGACCCGGTCATGAGGGTGGAGCCCTCATGAATGGGATTAGCGCCCTTATAAAAGAGGTCTGAGAGCTCTCTGGCTCTCTCCCCACCACATGAGGACACAGTGAGGAGTCAGCAGTGCACAGTCTAGAACAGGGCCCTGACCAGAATCCCACCATGCCGGTGCCTCGCCTTCAGCCCTCCAGCCTCCAGAGCTGTAAGAAACAAGTGGCTGTTGTTTCTGAGTCCCTCAGTCCATGGTGCTTTGTTAGAGCAGCTCAGGCTGAGACACCTGCTCCTGGCAGGCAGGGGCGGCACCGCAGTACACGGATTCAGTGCAGCCCGGTCACCCCACCAGGAGGACGGCACACGCACAGGGCACACGGCACTCAGAAGGACTCAGAGAGCCCCAGGGACACACTGAACAGCAACCCACAGCCAGATACAGACACCCAGGGAGGGGCCCGGGCCAGGAGAAAAGTACACTGCTGGTCCCCGGGTCTGCAGTTGGCCACCGAAGCTCAGGGGAGCAAAACTCAACCAACACTCTTCCGTGTCCTGGAGTTCAGAAGGAGCACTCGGTGGGTCCTCCAGAGCCACACTGTATCTCTAGAAATGGGCTTTCTGTGAAGTTTAGAATCTAAGAAATGAACTGACAAGGCCTTTCCTGTCTTAGGAGACATCAGTGACCACACAAAAGATCGTCTTGCTTCCCCCTTGCCTGGACATATACATGACTACAGACCCAACAGCTAGGTAAAAAGGATCACAAGAAGCTGTTTTGGGAGCAATGACTTCAAGAATGGTTTCCAAAGAGAATTTTTATTTATTTTTATTTGTTTGATTGCTTCTTCCACTCCTATCCATTTCGATTCATTTAAACAATTAGACTAATTTTCATAATTAAATTAAATCTGCCATAAATCCAGCAGCTCCCTGGCCTGGCCCATCCTCCTCCTCTCTCTCTGCAGGGAGCTGACACTCCCAGCGGTAAGGATTTGGAGTGTATTTTTAAATGGCTGATTTCCTGCTTTTGCAGGCCTTGGTTGCGTCCTCTCAGCTTTCTTGCCTTTTAAGGGATGAAATGTTTACCACTTGCATTGTCCCTGACAACAAATATTTCCTGGTCCTCTAGCTCCTTAAATAAAGCAACCTTGCCTGCCTGTTTATCTGCTGAAATGCTCTGGAATCAAGAAATATCATGAGCTGTTTCTGCAATAAAACTGTGTGCCAGCAGTCGTGTAGGCCGGCGATCGTCAAACCTTGGCCCAAATAACATGTCCACAAAAGCAACCCTTTCAGGGTCAAGACCCCTTCATCTGACCCCAACTACCAGCTCCATTTTTTCATAGAATGTGCAACATTTGCTCCTTAGAGTGAGCACCTGGGCTCTGGTGAGTGATCACAGTTTTCTTCTGGGGTTCTTCACACAGGACTGGCTTCTGAAACTGTTCTAGGTCATGCCTCTTTGAACTTCGGATCCTCTGCCGCCGCTTTCATCTCCCATCACCTGTGCAAATCCCTCTGCCCTCCCTGGGCAGGCAGAAGGAGAAGGGCATGGAATTCTTCTACAAGCTCCTGGGCCTTCCACACTCTAGCGACCCCATCACCCAGCCGTCCAGGAGCTGAGCCAAGCACATGCATGAGGGGACCCGTCCCTGCTGCAGAGCCATCTCCTGCAGCTGGGCTGAAAAGTCCACTGTCCAAGGCCACTTGGCCCGCTGTCCCTCTGGTGTCATGGCTATCAGGAAGTCTCACAGTGAACACGTACTCAAAAGGCTCTGCGAGGCAACCTTCCTCCAAAACGTATGCTGGCTCACGGCTCAGAGGCCCCCGCGGATTTCAAGAGAGAAAGCGCAGGAGCATTTCTTCTTCCACAGTGCTCACTCTAAAACCTGGTGCTTTCTTCCTCCCATGTGCAGCACCCCAGCCGAACATGTGCAGGACAGAATATTTAACATGCATAGCTCGGGCAAAGCTGTCTGGTTTTCAGACAGCCCCTTTGATTTACAACCCTGTGGTTAAATCAGTGCAGGATTTTGGAGAAAGACCAATTCCATTTGCTTACAAGTCTGATCCTGAGGCGCTGGCGTTTCTAACGACCCTGGCAACCATTTGCTTTTAATAACCATTTGATTCCATCACTGAAAGAATGAACCTGGCTGCCACCCCCCGACTGCCCGGGTCTGAGGAATCTAGGCAGAGGGTGAGGGCTGCCCTGATGCTAAACTCAGTTCAGGCAAAGGATCTTTCAGGGTTATTTTAAGCTGTCTTGATTTTTTTTTTTCATGAAGAGTAGCCAGTTCCATCCTGAAAGAACCCTCCCAGCACACCTGAAGCTCTTCAAACATAATTTATTTGCCAAAGGACTGTGAACCTCACAGCAAAGCTGCGTAAAGCTTAAAAAAACAAGTTGACTTAAAGTTTCTATTTTTATACGGTGTCCTGTTTCTAGAGGGGCTGAGAGTCGTGGTTTCAAACTCAATTTAGCATTTAGACCAATTTTCGGCCAGGTCTCTATGGACCAGCAATTAGAGAAGGCGAAGAGTTCAAAGGAGGAGGCTCTGGCCTCTCCCAGGCAGCCCGTGCGGACGCTCTCCCAGCCCTTCTCCCTGTCCCGGCCGGGCGGCCACAGCCAGCTCAGACGACCTGCTCCTGTAGGGCCCTCGTAGGCACACAGCAACCCGGCTCTGCAGTGCCCAGCATCTGGAAAGACACCAACGGCCAAGTGCATTTATTCCCTCTCTTAGCTGTCCCGGGGAAGGAGCTAAAAACTTCCTGAAGACTCCACTGCGCACCGCAGGCCAAGAGGTACAAGGCGAGGGACAAGAGAAGAATGGGCCCTTTCAGCTCCCAGAGCCACGCGGCCTTCGACTGACCCCCCAGCCGTCCCACCGGGCAGCGGGGCGGGCTCTGGAAGCCTGGGTCCCCCTCTCAGCTGGGCCGCCACCTCCACCTGTGGCCACAGCATCCCTCTGAGCCTCAGAGTCCTAGCTGGTTTTTTGTTTTTTAAATTAAATTTTGTGTGGTGATTGTGTTTAGGTAACGTAAGATCACAGCACAAAATGCAAGAGGTACAAAAACTGAAAGTCCATACAGTTCCCTTAGAGGCAATCAGGAAGAACCTTCCAGAAATATGATTCCTTTGCAAGCTCATCTTCTCCTTCTTCTTTCACTGATAGTTTTATACAAACAGCATCGTATTATTCATGCTATTCTGTACCTTTCTTTTCCTTTTCCCCCCACTTAACAGTATGTCCTGGATAATATTCAAGGTCCTAAGGCTCTTTCCATTCTTAGCAGTTCTGGAAGTTAGGGAATTGGGTCTAGACTTTAAAGAACCTACTTCTTAAAAATATGGGTAAATGTTCCTGCAACTATCTTAGCAGAGGAGGGAGGAGAAAATGGGGAGAAATGTTTTACAGTAGGTACCATCAAACACTGATATCCCCTGGTCAACCACCATTCTCATTCCTCTACTCTGCTAGCCATCGGCCCAGAAGGGTGACTTACTCCAGGCTACAGGAGACAGGAGCTTCGCAGAGAGCCCCTTTCCAGATGCCAGACAGCATTCTGCACATTAACCCTATCAATTCTTATATTTGTACCATTTTATAGAAAAAATAAAACAAAGGCTCCAATAGGTCAGATAACTACCAATGCCACATGGCCGATGACAGCAAGAGAATCAGATTCCAGGATTGGCTACCATTTCCAAAGCCCATATTCTTGCCAATTTATCTAGACAATGTTAAAAAAAAATCTCAGAAGGTAAGCTTTACAGCTGCCATCCTTAATTCCCATGCCAGTATTTAATATAACTTTCAGTTTCAAGACATTTTCCCTCCAGGAGCCACGAGGCTCTGTTTGGACAGAGGGACACTAACCAGAATGAAAAGTCCCTCCTCCTGGACCAGGGGGTGAGAGAGAGAGAATCACCGAGAGAGCCATGGGAATGCGGCTTTGACCTGTCAGAATGCCACAGGAACTTGAGAGGAGAGAGACAGAGGTAAGAAAAGGAAGGTGGTTGTGGCTAATCCCTTTTCCCCCCAGTACTAAAAAGAGCTTAAGAGATCAAAGAGCCCACGCAGGTGCCTGAGGGTGCGGAAATGGAACCAGAACCCAGGCGAGCGCCAAGGACCAGCCCAAGGTCAGGTATGGAGCCCACAGCCGGCCCTGCCTCTGCCCCGGCACGTTCCCTGGCTGCACCTGCCCCTCGCTCAGCGCTGACTCCCCTCTCCTGCTTTTTGGGGTTTCACTGCTCATTTGTGTCTCTGTTAGTGTCTCTGTTGGGGGGAGAGCAGGGGACGAGAAAGGTGTTGCTATTTAGCAGATCTTCACAAGGGCTTGGGTGGGACACTCTTGGCTAAGCTGGTCTCTGGATTATCTCTGGCCGGATTTATTCATGACATCTGTACATGTCTCTCATCACTGAGATCGTCTGAAAGTCGGGTAGACCGTACTCAGAAAAAGCAAAATGTAGGTGTGAAAATCCCCTTTCCCTGCTCAAACCAGAGATTCCAAAGACTCGCTACGTGGCTCCAGTGCTCAGCGCTGCCTCTGGATAATGTGACCAACTGGAAAGGTCCCAAAGCGCCAGTGGAAGCACAGGTTTCCTACCCATTCTCCCGAGAGAGCCACTGACGCCTGGCCCAGGGTCACCCTAGGAAGCAGATTCTGCTCTGGATGCCTTCGTTGGAGACTCAGCATGCTAAAGGGGCAGAGCCGTGGGCCCTTTCCCTGTTGCCTGTTCTAGGAGAGCCTCTGGGACCCCAACAGCTGCCCCCCTCTCCCTGCCCTGACTCACCTTGACCCTTGAGTGCGTCTGAAACTCAAAAGGCAGGACAAAATGAGCCTGGCTCCCACTCTGTGTTGGAGCAAAGCCCAGTGGCATCCCAGTCCCCACAAGGAGACGCCTGTGCAGCCTCAGGGCAGGGAGAGTGGGTCTGAGGGCACGGGGCTCGCGGGGCTTCACGTCCACACGGACCGTCTGCGAGCTGGCTGGACTGCACTCAGAGACCGCTCACCTGACCAGGTGCGGCCAGGGGAGGCAGCCTGGCCCAGAGGGCTTCCGCAGCAGGTATCTCATAATTATAGCAAGGGCTACTGTCATTACACCAGCTCGCAACGGCATGGACAGAAAAAGGTAACGGTGAACAGTCTCTGGCATAGGAAGTGCCCTGCCATATCTCCACCAGTCACGAGTAACGTCAGAGGGAAAAAACGAAGAAACCAAACAAAAGGCAGGCAGGCTCTGCAGTTAGAGCCTCTGTGCTGGAGAACATTCCCCAAAGCCGGTCAGGACAGCGGGGGACCCTCCAGAGAGCGCTGTCCGGCCACCCGCGGCAGACAGGGCGCCCTGCTCAGACTGACCAGGAGCCCCCCACCCCCAACGGCGACTTCACAGGCGTCTGCGGTGGGGACGCGGACATACACTCTGAGCTTGTGGAAAGGAAATGCCCTGTGAATTCCAAATACAATTACTGGAGTATTATTCAAGAACAACGCTGCAAGGTTTAATTGCTTCCTGCCTCCTCAGTCCCCCGTCAGAGTGACTTCACATTTCTCGCAGTAAAATGGAAAGAGTGTGAGTCTGGAGGAAGAGTCTGGGCTCACGGTGGCACTGGAACTCTCTGCCATCTCCCCTGGACCGCTGCCTCCGCCCCCAGAGCTCCGGGAAGACTGAGGGCGGTGACCCAGGTGACAGCTCTGTGGAGTCTAGCCCTCGCCCTCTCTGTCCCGCCTGCGGTCCCTGCAGTCCTTCCTCATCCTTCCCGACCGTGGCTGTAGAATCTGCACATTTCCTTCGTGCCTTCCCCTTGGAACCACAGGGGCGTTCCTAGCATGTGAGAGCCGGGAGGAGCCTTAGGCGTAGGAGAACCGGGGCCACATCCCAAAGCAGGTTGGTGGCCGACCCAGGTCTCCTGTGGCTAGCGCCCCCAACCAGCCTTCCATAGCTCCTCCACTCACAGCAGCCCCCTCGCCTGCCCCTGTGAGACACGGAATTCTCCCTTTCACAGGTCCCCCCCGCCCCGTGACACCCATTTTACTTAAGAGGGGAAGGCAGGGTCTGCGGGCGGTGGCGGAAAGCGGTACCTTGGCATTTTGCAGCGGGGGCTGGTAACTGGACGGCCGGTAGAACATCCTCTGGGTGGCGTCGGTGTGAATGTCGCCGAGGAAGAGCTCCTCGACGAGGTGGTCCAGGTTGTGGTGCAGGTACTGCTTCTCCACCCGGATGAGCTGGAGCTCGTGCATGGCAAAGCTCACGGCCTTGGTGCACTCGCAGCCGCTCTCCTCCCGCCACAGGTCGTAGGCCACGTCCTGCACCCAGGCGCCGCCGGCTTCGAGGAAGCCCGGGCAGGTGCGGTTCACCAGCTGGCCGAGCTTCTCGGCCACCGCCTCCGTGTGGCAGATAACCTGGACGTTGTGCAGCTGGTAGTCGGCTTCGGTGCCCCCTCGGATGATCCAGGAGGCCTGGCGGAGGCGGATCTTGCCGCGGATGACGAGCGTGTAGGTGGGGTTTGTGCATCGGTTGCTGCCGTAATAAAACTGGTAGGCCTTGAAGGTGTTATTGTGGTAGAATCTGTAAGACCTTGTGAGGAACTCTGGGCCTGACCTTACCTCGCAGCTGAAGAAGAAAAGGGGAAGGAAAGACCTTTTTAAGCTGAAGATATGAGGAAGAGATTTATTATAGTGTTAAGAAATTATAGAAATAATAACTGACTATGGGCCAGACACTACTGTAGGCCCGCATAGATATTGATCCACTGAATCCTCACAACAACTTGGGAGCGAGGTGGTATTATCACCCACACTTTACAGATGGGGAAACAGAGCCACAAGGTTAAGGAACATGTCCAGGGTCACATGACCTGCAAGTGTCAGAGCCAGACCATGAATCCAGGTCGTCCAGCTTGGCTGACGAGCTCCTACTCACTCTACTTCGGGAAGTCTTCCATTCCTTTGACGAACAGGCCAGGAGAGCAGACACTTGCTGTCCTCACCTCCACCTGTGGGCCTAGTGTACACAGAAATTTCTTTCTTTCTGGATAGGGAAGAGGAGTGTAGTGCTGGCCTATAAAAGAAGTTCGCTTATGCTAATTCAAAAACAGCTCACTTCCTGAACACTTTTATGGGCCTTGTCTAGAGCAAGCAGGTGCAGAATGCATGTCATCCTGAAATGGAATCCAGTCACCTAGTGGCACATGGAAACTTGCCCTCTTATCCATTCAAAATTAATTTTCCCTCTGGCAGAAAAATAAAGGGGTAATTAAGTGAAAGCAAAGCTAACCCAATAGCAGAAATAAGGGTTTCTTTTGTTTGTGCTGGTTGACAGTGTAGCTTTAGATTAATGCTAGATGCCTAAGCCAGAAGCACTTAGACTGGATGTCCAGAGCACAACAGGAGTGGGTTTTACCTCGGGGGTGTTCTCACACCACTCCCATGTCATCGACTCCTACGGAACCAGCAGAGTCCGTACAGGGGAAGGGAGGAAGAGTTCTTCAAGCACTGTTCAAAGAATCTGTCCACAAACTTTTGTTAGATCCTAGTCTCAGTTACATCATGACTTTTAGCTCATCGATTTTGGCCTTCTAACTCTGCTCACGTCTACAGCTTTAACATAAATTCTGGTTTGAGCCGACTTGGTGTTACTAAATCAAGCAGCAAGGCTAAAATTCCAAACACAATAGGGTCTCAAAATTGCTAACATTTTAATTTTTAGTCAAGATCCTGGTGAAAGACATATACTACTTAGAAGCGGTACCTGTTGCTATGTAAAGTTTGACAACTGATGTCAAATATTAATAACATCCTATGGACATAAAGCACTCAGCAGTACTTAGAGCATCTGTAATCTGAGAAAAAGGAGAGAAAACACCCCAGATTTCTCCCTGAAAGCAAGAGAAGTTTAGCATAAGCAGTGATTCATGTCAGCTGAGGTTTAGAAAAGAAGATCTCATATTTTTAATTTTTTATCTAAATATCAACAACCTGATTCTTCTGCCTCCCATGTACAGTGGATCTCAGGTCTGGCCACTTCTCAATCACCCCTGTACTTCTCCTCCCTAATCCTCTCCAGCCAGAACAGTTGCAACAGTCTTTTAATTGGTTATCTCCAAATCACTTTTTCTCCCATTTGCCACGGAGCAGCCAGAGTGCCCTTTTGTAAAGCTGGACCATGTTTTAAGCATGGCCCCTGCTGAAGACCCTTCCATGACTTCCCAGTCGTCTTGGGTTAGAAGGAGACCTGGTCTGCAAAGAGGACCTCGGCTCCTCTGGCGGTTCTCCCTGCTTTACTGCACCCCGGCCACAGGGCTCTCCAACACCCATCCTCCAATCTAGGCAGCCTCTGGGTGTCTAGCCCTGCCTCTGCTGGTTCTGCCAGATACAAAGCTCTTCCTGCAGCCTTTGCACAGACAACGATGTCTCAGCTCAAGGGTCCCCTTCTTTAGTAGACTTCCTCGACCCCACCCTGATCCTAAAATAGGGTCCCCTGGCATTCTCCTTTAGCATCTGTTGTCCACTACCCCTCTTCACAGCGCTATGTGTGTTTACTTGTAAAATCCCTGAAGCTAAGGACCACATCTGTTTTGTCCACTGCTATATATATATATGCATATACACACACACACATACACAAAATCTAGACTTGTGCTTGGCACACAGTAGGCATTCAGTAAATATTTGTTGAATAAAATGTAAATAATTTTACAGAACATAATGTTAAGATTGTTCACACAAATTATTTATCATATGGTTATTTTGAGAGACCTCATTTTTCAGAAAAAAAATTCTGGTTTTTCATTACATTACAAAATTTCTTTTTTCTCTTCTCCATATTCATTTGATCCCTCCCCACGGTACCTGGAGGCTGCTATCCATATCCCAGGAATAGTGCACAGGGAGGAGTGATCAGATCCCACAGTTAGTCTTGTTAATTCTCAACAATTTAATGGGTAGGAAAAAAAAAAAAATCACAGATCTGCCTCTAGGCTATTTTTAAAAGCTCTAATGGAAGATAAGCCAGAGCTCAAATTGGGATAAATCTCAGCTTCACAGCATGGAAAAGAATCCAAGAACTACGCCCTGGCTAGTAGAGGTAGCTTTTAACTTACTCTTAGAACCCTGGAGCCATATATTAAATTACCAGAATATGGCTAGAATATTTAGCCCATAAGAAGCTTGCAAGTCATGTTTCAGCATGGCTGAAACGCAGACTCTTAATTTCACTTGCTAATGGTTTCTTTTTATACGCAAGTGGTCCCATAGAGTTCAGTAAACAAGGATCTATTCACTCATACTGTGTGGTTAACAGAGGTACAATATAATCTCTGCCTTAGCATAAGATTTCTACAGTACTTAGCTCTGTTTCTTAACCAACCATAATTTCAAAGAGTGGTTTGGTTCTTAGTTAGAATTTAGACAACACCTAAATCACTGTAGATTATACAAAGTCTCTATGCATCTGGAACCCATAAGAAGGGTCTTCCATGGAAGTGTGCTCTCTGGTCCCTCCCAGAGCCCCCTCCCCTCGCTGCTCTTACCCCGTGGAGACCCAGTGGCCCTCGATCGTAGGCGGCATCTGCACAGTGATCCGTGCGCCATTGTGGAGATGTTTCAGCATGTGATGGCACTGTGACTCCTTGAAAGCCCTCCAGGCACTTTTCTCAAAGGACCTAGGATGGGATCTGCTGTCCGGATGAAGGAGGGCAGAACCCTCTCCCAGCCCTAAAAAAAAAAAAAAAAAGCAGAACGTTAGCCAAGAAAGAGAAGAACTAGCAGCAGATGTGCATCAGGCCAAACAACTGCCTCTGCAGCAGGGAGCGTCTGCAGGTGGGAGACGGTCACTTACTCTCCCAGGCTTTATCACTGTGCACACTTTCATAGGGTACACATTTCAAAGTAGGAAGTGTTTTTGGAGATCATTTCCCTGGTGAGAAAACTGAGGTCCTTGGAAATAATGCACGTAGTTTGCTTGAGGTCACTTAGTTAGTTCCTGGCAAAGCCAGAGCTCTAAGCCATGCATCTATGGAACAGCAAAGAAGGTCATGCATCTAAATGAGTACTTGCGTGGTGCGGGCAGGTGAATGCAACAGGCGTTGTAGGAGAGAGAAATGGACATAGACATGTTCTGGAGTCACCAAAGAGGAGGAGGTGGGGTTGGGGGGAGGGTTGAGAAAGGCGACATCATGAGGGTGGATGTGCAAAATGACACATTTAGATGAGGAAAGGAAAGAGCAAGGAGACCAGCCTTGGTAAAAATGCAGCCCAGGCAGAATGGAAGGAAAAAGGCCAAGGGAGTAACTCAGAAGACTCCCAGCTGGGACCTGCTCCCCGGATTGGCTCCCATCGGCCCACACCAAGTCATGCATGCTCTGGTTCTTAGCCTCCAAAAGGATGCCCTCTACGGGGCTGCTCACCAGGGGTGTGAGCCATATACCCTCCTGCAGTGGGGGAGCATGTGACCTTCCCTCCCATTATCTTCCAAGTCCGGCCCTTCATCCCCACAAAGCCAGAAACTGCTAAACATACAATATAAAGTTTTAAATTAAGAATAACTGTAAGATGATTGCATATTTTTATTTTCCAGGGGTAAAGGAACACTAGCACTGAGTTTATCTTCAGTATAATTAGTTTAGGTTGGCCAAAACCGATCAGCCTAATGTTCAGAATAAAGTAATAAAAACAAATGGAGTTATAATATGAAAGCCCACTGTCTCCTTTGAGATTCACTCCTGAAATGGTTAACAAATCATAGGTTTTTATGGTGGACCAACTATGTATTCAGCACTGTATTAGCAAAAAAGACACTAGTTAGACAAATGTATAAAATTTTTAAAAATACACAAAATAAATAAAATGCACCTGTTAGAGTATTGCTTATAAGAAGGCAATTATATATTTTTTAATGACCACCCAAGTAACTTCACACAGAAACCATGGTTTATGAGATGATTTGAAAATGAAAAGTTAGATCCACAATATAGTGACTTGCAGCAACATGATGAAAATCTACCTGGATAAACTCAGGCCTGCAGGTTGGTAACATTCAAATATCTTTAAAATATTCACATATTTGCCATCATGTGGCCAAAATATCCAGAGGATCAAACTAATTTTCATGAAAAGTCTTGGCATTGAGAAGACAGAAGTTTCCACATCTGAACTCTCAGGTTTTTCTTCTAAGTAAAATGCTGGCTTTGGGATGGAACAACAGGTTCTGGTTGTTCTTGCAGATCTTACATGCAATGTAGGTCAATAAGGCAAAGGTACCTAGGGGCATTATTCAACCAACTGAAAACTATGGAAAGAGATTTTAGACACAGAGGACTGGGTCATGTTCACATTAAATGCAACCTCACCATTTGGCCAAGACCACTTGTTCTGGCCCAGGCTACAACGAGGGAAACTCTAAAATGAAAAATCTGTCTGTTGGTGTCATTATTCATGGTCACCGTTACTAAGGGAGGGCCCCCTTCCTGAGGCCTCGACTTCCACTGAGGGAAGGCATCTCCTCTAGAGTGGTCCTCCTGGGCAATCAATCCCTCCTCTCCCTCGATCAACCCTACCCAGGTGAAGCAGTATGAGTTACAGAGAAATGGATGTAGACAGAGGCAGAAGCAAGCACGCTGGACTCAGTCATTTTTCTTTCTGTTTCCAAAACCAGCCTATTTACAAAATATTAAATACATGCATTCTGATCAGCTCCCCCCATATAGTAAGGACCTGGCCCCCCAGCTGTTCAGCTGTGGCACTGGGCCAGGTGGAAAGTTTGACACATTCAGGTTGACGTGTTAGCACTCCTATCATGGAGGGCTAACACATCAACGCTGTGTCTTCTGATGGAGATCACTGTTCCAATATTTTAATCTCCATTTGTCTGACACCCGTGTAGATGTCTCAGGTGGTTCTGAACGAGAGGAGGGGAGAGGGGAACTCTTCCTTGTGCCTCTGCCAACCCCAGTAGTTGCAATTATCTCGATGACTGTAAGCATTTCCTCCATGTTCCTGTTAGGCAATCAAGGAATGGAAACACAGTACAACCTGCTGCTGTCTGATAGGTCAATGGAGTGATCAATTATGGCTAACTTAAAATAGGTTTTAATTAAAGCCACCAGGTACTGGGGGAGAGTCTGCTTTAAATATGGCACTAAGCATTCAGTAAAGAAGCCATCATCTCACTATCGACTCAGCTGTGTTCTAAAACTTGATTTGTAAACCCCTTTACACCCTGCTAACGTTTTCCCATAAAGATAATAAAAGCCAGGAGTGTAGTGGATGTGGAAATCCCTAGAGCTAGGATGTATGAGTTTGAAACTGGATCTGCCACTTGAAGGATTTCATCAAATTCGACATCAATGATTACTCAGATGTACCATGATTTTATCATCAGTGACGAAAACGTGCATTTAGATGACACAATGCCTTAACAACAGTCCTGAGATATCCAGGACTTGCTCACATCAGCCTCCGATGGCTCTGACATTTCTTTTACATATTCAAAGAGATCTGGTCACTTTTCTTGCCTGCCATGGCACTGCTTCACGTGGGACAGGTCATCGTTTGCTCTGCACATACTTCAGGAACAAAACGCAAACATTGCCTCCTTCTTTGTGCAAGTATCACCCTTTCCAAGTAATTGATTGGTTCCGTGTGAGAAAATATGGAATTGAGGTTATTCTTCTAGTGACAAATCTTTGCTTCGCTAATGTCAAATGAACGCTCTGCTGCTCTATTACAAGATCTGTCTGATTTTCCCAGTGACTTTTCTTTTCAGTGCTGATAGAGTGTAATTTATAAGTAAGTTATGGAGAAGAAACCAAGCATGCTGATTCCAAAGTTTACTCTCTTCATTTTCAAAACCAGACTATGTGCAACTAAATTCAAGATATGAGTACCAAGGATGCACATAAAGGAAGTGACGTGAGGACAACATGAGCATCTGTGTCCAGGGTCACACAGGCAAAGGCTATGTCCCCCTTTATGACTCCTGCCTGCAGGCCACCAGGGACTGGAACCCCAAGGCACCAAGAAGGGTACACCACTGCAAAGATCTCAGAAAAAAAATGGGTAACTTGCAATCGATGACAGACACTATTAGCATTGTGACCTTGAACAAATTACTTAACCTCTCCAAGCCTCAGGCTCCTCATCTGTAATAAGGGGATAACAGCATCACCTAGCTGGTCTCAAGGTTGATCTCAGTTTAGCACAGTGCCTTTCATTCCGTGTTAGCTGCTATTATTTGAAGTAATAATAAGGCTCTTAGAGCACTCTCAAAAATCCCTTCTAACTAACAGAATAGTAAAAATAATGGTGAAACTCACCCAGAGTCAGGTCTCAGTCTGGGCTCTGAGGAGGACCAAGTGCTCGGAATAGAGACACAGGGGCTCCCACGCAAAGTTAAACAATGACCCTTGATGAAGACAGTGGGACCCAAAGCACCAGGCTCTGTGTTTGTCAGTTTAACAGATACCTATTAACTATTACTCTGTGTATTTTAGGGGCCAGAAGTATAAAGACAAAGATGTCTTGAGCTTGAGGCTCTCTAGGTCTCATTGGCCTGGATGTCAAAGGACAAGAACAGGATGATGAAGGAGGGCTCTGGGAAGGAGGCTGGAGAGTCCAAAGGCAGAGGAGAGGGAGTGGTGTTTAGCATCCGTGTGGGTCATTCCTGAGACTAGAGTAACACAGTTTTGCCTTTTAACCAGTGGTGGAAGAAATAAAATCCAAGAACCGTGAATACGCAACTCATTGGAAAGCAGGAAAAAACGAACATTAAATTGCTTAGGGTTTCCAGAGACAAATTCCCCTTTTGCTACTGGTCTTATTACAACAAGCAAAGCTCAGGAAACCAGCGAGGCTGTCAGCGCAGCAAGAGCACCCACGCGGGCAGCCAGAGAATTCCACAGGCGGCACAGTTCACAAGGACATGGTGATTCAGGGCTCACTCTAGAGTGATATTATATTTTTAGGATGGAAAAATGGTGATGGTATTTATTCTTTTTATCTTTTCCCTGAAAATACCCATCATCTTGATTACTCCTAAAGAGCAAAATTAAATGGGTCAAGTGAAAGGAGTAGCTGTAAATCAGGAGAAACTGTGTCTCAGGCCCTTGGTCAACAGTTGTGCGTGGTCTCCAATACCTACTTGGCTCGTCTCAATGTGTCGAATGTGTAGGGCCTTCCTGAGAGCACTAGTTCTGTTCAATGGCTGGGAATTAAAAGGCCATTTGCTGCAGGAGAGGCCAAGCACAAAAGTTATACCTTATACTTCAAGGCTTCTTCTCGAGGAGCAGCCATGGTGTCCCCTCCAAGGAGACCAGCCTTAGACTTCTGGGCAATCAGAGACCCCCATGTTCACTGCATTGCCTGGAGTACGTCAGTCCCAAATCTGAAACTGAAACTAGCACATGATTCCTTCAAACAGCCAGCATGCTCTGAACAGGCAGGCACTGTTCTAGGCACAGAGCACATTATGCCCGTGGGAGTCTCAGTCGGATGAGAAACCAGACGGCCTTATAGAGGGGATTCCACAACAGAGGGAGAAGGGTCTGAATTCCTCCCAGGGAAGTTCATGAAAAGGCATCCATGCCTTGAAGACTCAACAGAGCACACAGCACATTCAAACATAAGGAGGAGGGACGGAGACACTCGTATAGGAAGAACTGGAAACGGCTCAGGGTGGAGAGAACACAGGGTGGCCCAGGACAAGGTCAAAGGCAGGTGGGGCCGCCACCAAGCGCACCATGCACAGGTGTGGCACTGAGTGGGGACTGCACCAGAAAGGTGCAGAGACTCCATGAGAAGATTTTATGCAGTGTGATGGCATGACAAGAATTCCATTTTGCAAAGACTACTTTTCCCTTTTTTGGAAGGATGTGGGAGACAAACTGGAAGCAGGATGATCAATTATGAGGCAACAGCAATGGTTCCGTCCTATCATTTTTGATCAAATAAATGAGAAAGATAAGAGAAGGGAACTGCTTTCAGCAGAGAGTATAATAGTAAACCTTTTCTGTGGTCTTGAGAGGTATTGAACATCAATTGCACCTTGGGCAGGGAGAAGTATTACCAAGAAGTTATATTTTAAAAAATGAAAGGAAGAGAGGGAGGAGGAAGTGGAGGAGGGAGGGAAGCAAGTAAGCCACACTAATTTAGCACTACATCTGAAAAGGAACTTTTGTAAAATATTATATGTCCTACTTTAATATATCTTAAATTGCATAAATCAATCATCCTGCAAAATTCAAGGATGGCAGCTAATAATAATAATTCCTGTGAGCATACATCTATTATTTATAATAATAAATGTGCTTTTCTATGATGATACTCTTTAAACTCATCCACTTAATTGGATTATTTGTGTAACTGGAAGCGTCAGTTAATCACAATATCTGGTTGCTGAAACTTCTGCTATTATATATCAAATGCAGTTAACATTATGATCTTTCTTGGATGATTCAGGTTCATAAAGCGACTCAAGGAAATTATTAGGAACATCAGTTCTTGTAGGATGGTGCTGTGGATAGAGGGGTTCTGGAATGAACAGGTAACAACACTGGGTAGGCCATGAAAGGTTCTTTTCCCTTCCTCTACTTACAAAACAAGAGTGGGAAGGCACATGCTATGTATATAAGTGCACACACAAATAACATCAACATTTTGATTAATTGAGGATTCCAGATGTTTTCCTTAATTGAAGGGTCTAAGTGATGGGGTTCCCATTTACTAAAATTTTGTTGAAAATGAATCCAGGAAAAATAGTATCTCAAAGGAAAAACCAAATGGTCAGTAAGAAAATGGCTATGAGTTTTTAATCTTCAAGGTGGCTTTGGGTAAGTCATCAAGTATGTGCCTTTCTTTCTCCTGTATAAACTAAAAATGATAATAATGATAACTAATGCTGGTATAACACTTGACAATTCACTTTATGTATATACGACCTCATTTGATCAAATACTAGCACTATACAGGCAGAGGCACTCTATGCAGGCCTCTGAAGAGACGGGAGAGGGAAGAGGGCAATGCCTACTGGCCTTCTGAAATCCAACCTTCGTTCACTCAACAAATGGTTGAGTGTCTATTGCATGCTCAGTTGTGTCTTAGGCATGGGCCACTGTTGACACATAAGGTCAAAGGGAAAAGGACAGCATACTCCACGTCCAAGTCTCTGATTTTTCAATAACATTTTAAAATTTTGAATTATCTCAATAGATATATTCCACAGCTTTTCACCTGCTTATCTAGATTGACTGGGAAATCAAAAGTTCCAAAATACACATAATAAAATGTAAAATGCATTGGGAAGGAAACAATAATTTTCAAGAACACTTGGAACTAAACTAATCTTTGATCAACTTAATCTCTATATATGTACTCTAATGCTTAAGAAAAATCCTTAATTTAAAAGAGGCTAAATAACTATAATGTCAAAATATTAGTAATGGTTGTCTCTGGGTAGAGGGTTTTGATTATTTTCTTGTTCATTTTGTATGTTTCTGTATTTTATGTAATGTGCCCTATATACTTTGATAATCAGAGTGAGAAAAGTGTTCTCAAGTTAGAACTGGCTTGATACATAAATGTGACTGATTAGATTAAATGCATGTAATTACTTAGCCATGAAATTGCCCTGCCCAATTAAATAAGCAATCCTTACTGTAAATGTGTGCTTTGAAGTGGATACTGGTAGATAAACTCCAACAGAGCTTTACATTTTTCAGAATAAAGCATGTATGTATCACGGACAGTATTGGATTTTACTACCTGTGCTTACCAAATTCTTGGTTTTATTTCCAATTTTTTTTTTTTTGCAGTAAACAGAAGCTAAGAAAACTGCTTTTACCAATCTTTAAACCTTTGTGAGAAATATAATCAAGTTGAGATTTTAAATTCCTGGCTCCATTTAACTTTATTTGAAAACAACTTCCTTTTCTACATCATCATCTTAGGCCTAAGACTGGACACTGGGGCTGCACCAGAGGTTGCAAAGTTTGCCTGTTGGGCCCGCAGCTGATCGCTGCCACACCCACCCACTTCGGCACGCCTGTGTGTGTGTGTGGGTGTGTGTGGGCGGTGTGTGACGTGTGTGTGGGCGGTGTGTGACATGTGTGTACTCAGGCCGGTGGGATTCCCGGCAGGGAAAATAGTACAATAGTACAATCAACCACACTGTGCCATCCTCCCTTGGCCCCTGTCCCTAGCACTTGGCAATAGTAGGCCTTCATAAATGAACTTACTGAACAAATGCTAGCTGAATGAATGAAGCTGGAAAATGCTTACAGAACAGAATACTCTTAATAATTTTAGGGTGACACCATATGCTTTCTCTAACCTAGATATGTCCTTACCTATCACATGACTTTCCAGAATAATTTTATTCCTACATTGGAGCGAACTAATCAATGGCCTAGGTACACAAAATCAACCCAGTAAGAAGTCCTACTTGGAGGATGGCAGCAGATCTTTTTCCCTGATGTTTTCTCTGTGATCACCTCCACTTCAGGTGAAGTCTACGTATGCTGTGTATGCTTTCAGAATACAATCACTAACATATCATTTTCTATTTCTAGTCTGAAATGTTGTATGCTTCACTTTGATTGATTATATCAAGTTGTCATCAGCCTGTCCCTAAATAGTAGTATGCAATTACATAGTCATATCACCCACCTATATTTAGTTCTTTTCTCATTTAAGGGGAAAAAGAATGAACACGGCTATTATAAAATTCCTTAGCCACATGTTTGAGGCAAGTCAATTTATTCAACAAGAGAATATTTAACATCTGTCTAAGTCGAGACCCTTTCCCCTGTTGTGTATAGATAAGTCATGTTTCTTTTCAAGATTTCATTTTCTTCCTATGACTAAGAAGGAAAAAAAAAGTGCAGGAAAGACAATGTTTTCTTGGTTACAAAAACTGTCTTCGGTAAAATGGTATTTCCAAGATTTCTACTTTACCCTATTTAAATGTTCCCTCACATTTTGTCGGTTAAGCTCTCATTTGGTAATCTACACAGTTTTTAAAAGTTTTGACAGAATAAGCTCGCATGAAAGCAAAGAGCTGAAAGAACCTTCACCTCCCAGAAAATTCAATGAATTCTACAAAAGTAAACTGCATTTGGGAATAGAATCTCTCTCCCGACATCAGCTCCAAAACTTAAAATCAAACGCTTCCCTTAGCAAAGAGCATTAGCACTTTGCTGTGCATTAAAGCCCCACTTGTTCTGGATACCTCATGCTAATCTGTGTTTTTGGAGCTCAATGATTTTTAGAATTTGACATCTGAAACTTTTGTGGCTTTTATCTAAGCAAAGAAAACAGTGATAATGGACATCTTCCAGCTGCATACCTTCGTGACATTCAATAGGCTTTATTTGGATTAAGAAATGCAATTGTTTTCAGAATTTGAAGGGGAGGGAAGTAAAACTGACATGTATACTTTCATGCCATCAAATTTTGAACTTGGGTCTCTACATTTACAGTCTTAAAAAATAGCAAAAATAAACAAGAGGCTCGAGTCTTGCCAGAGCCTAATTTACTCACTGATAGGATTTAGGGGTGATTTATAACTTGCAATGAATCGAAATAGAAGTAGCCAAAAAACTGAACAAAGACTGGATGCCAAACATAATGGTATCTATAGCATCCTCACACAGGATGCACTTTTTCATCTTATTAACCTGATTTTTGGTATAACAAATAATCTGTAAGTTGTGTCTGAAAAAAATGTATTACAGTTTATTACAAGAACATTCATAACCATAGAACATATGCTTTTACCTAGTAAGTTGCTACTATAAACAGACAAAAGGTATTACATAGTTAGCAAATAAAATGCCTACTTTGCAGGAAATCATTAATCCATTCTAAGATTTCAGGCAATTTCCTTCAGATTTATGACTTCTATTTAAATATATAATCAAGTTCCATCTGTTACGACAGAATTTTTAAATGCCTGCAAAACCCCTATCTGTCAAGTAGGACCCACTCATAAAACTTTCTCTTAGGTTAGGTTGTTTAATGCCCATTTGCTGTTAAAACTACTTCAATCAAGGAAAAGTCATGGGGTCAGGGGAGTATGGGCGGGGGGAGGAAAGACAGAATATCCAGTTCTTTTCTAGTGCTTTACATTATCCTATCTAATCATGACAACGCTTTCTGAAATCTTGAAGATTTATAACTTGAACAACTATTCCCTCTGTTTATTTTCTGCACTAAAGTTTGACGTTCCCTGCTGCATCTAAGTAGATCTTTGGGCAACTTCAGTTTTAATAATTTTGCCACTGCGGACTCACTTGGAAATTGGATTAACTTTTTGTGAGTGTATCCATATCATCCAATTAAACTTTGCAAAACTCTCTTTTCATCTTATATTCTCTTCATATACACACATGTGCGCACACATGGTCTGGCTCCACTGTGCTCCCATTTGTAGCTCAGACTGCCCTTTCTGGTTACTCCTCGGCTCCCTGTCCCCCTTCCAGGACCAGTGGTCTAGGTAACCCCCACCTCCCCAGATCCCAGGGAGTTACCAGACTCCAGACTCAAATTTGGGAGATTTCTGGCTACATTAGACCCTCAGTGAGGATATACGTGGGCTCTTGTTACCTGCCAGCTATTATTATCCCAGCTTGGACTGGTAGGTAGGAAGTATAATTACAATCCCTGCCTCTCAAGTGAGGGAGAAAATGTTCAGAGTTAGACCAGGTTGCATCTCTGAGGATAGTTTTTGTAGTTTACAAGGCAATGATTTTATGCAAAAAAAATCTTTTTATGCCAAATGTTCAAGTAATTTTTTATTTTAAAGTCATTTGACAATACTACCTTTTTCTTCGCAGATATTGCGATTTTTTTAAAGGGACAATTTTCCCTGTTTCATCTCTCTCTTCTCTTTTTTCTTGTGTGTGGCAGCTGCTGTTTGATCTGTTCATTGGCTCCGATTTGTTTCATGTTTCAGCCAAAGATTAAAACTGCTCTGTAATTCTAAGCAGATGGGCCTAGGAGTCCAACCCTATAATTATACCTTCTCTCTTTTGCCCTCGAACTGCAAGCCTTCCATCCTGACTTTTAAAGTTATGGGATCGCTGGGGCTCAGAGCACACCTTGGCAGCTGGGCAGTTCTGGCCCAGCCAGACAAGTTCACAGGGCCTGTGGAGCTGCGAGAACCACCCACCCCGGGCAGGACTACAAAGAAAACAGCATCACGGCAGCTTGTGCGTTAAAATCTCTTCCCTTTCCTTGCTCCTCTGGGGGTCCGCAGCCCAATTTGCAGTCATGGCTACAGTGCACTCCGAAGCTGGAGCCAGCTGCTGGTTTGGAGTGGCCATGGTGGGTGCTGAGGAAAGAGAGCCGTGAGGTCACTCTACAGAATGTCAGGTGTCTGGCCATTAGGGACAGGACACCTGAATCAGCACAATGTGCTTTGCCGTGGCCTGTCATGATTAGCAACCACAACCTGCCATAAAACCTGCCTTGCCCACCCTAAGGCAATTCTGTCTTATTTTTCTCAGTGCAATTCCTGGAACCCTTTCAAAGTGCTTGAGTTCTT